>SNQJ01S0004166.1:207119-223009 GCA_010110895.2 Picea sitchensis | reverse complement strand
TCATTGGATATAATTGAATGGTTTAAGTATAAGTTGAAAAAGGTTTTAAATTGTACTTGATACTGATTCACCCCCCTCTCAGTATCAACAGATGGTAGCCAAATTGAAGGCTAAATGCATACCTAGGGATTACCAGATAGAGATGTTCAGAAAATTGCAGAACCTGAGACAGAGGGGTATGACAGTGAAAGAGTATATAGAATAATTTTATAGGTTGAATATTAGGACTGGACAGAAGGATGATGAAAAGGTTTCCAAGTATATAAATGGTTTGAGGTATGAAATTCATGATGAAATCAGTATGATTACTGTGAGGACAGTGGAATATGCTTATTAGATTGCACTGAAGGAAGAAGAAAAGTTGGCCAGAAACCAGAGTCGACGGAACAGAAGAAGAGGCTTAAATAGAGGTAAGGGAGTTGTCTATGATAAGGCACCTAAAGCTAAGGATGAGAATGATAAATCATATGGTCACTTTGAAAGAGGAGGAATTTCTCAAAGAAGACCTTTTGGTGGGATAAATTATTTTCCTCGAGGAAGAGGAAGAAGTAGAGGAGGTGGATTTAAATGCTATGCCTATGTAAAGACAGGACATAGGTCTTGGGAATGTCTCGAGAGGAAGAGAGAAGGAGGAGGAGAATCACACATTTCAAAATCCTAGAATAATGTGAAAGCAGAGGCAGCAGAATGAGGACAAAATCTTATGATGAGGAAAGTTCTTATAAAGCCAGAGAAAGAAATAGAAGGCTCAGCTCAGCGAACAAGGTTGTTCAGAACTACTTGTAAGACAAAGGACAAAGTTTGCAAGATGATTATAGATAGTTGGAGTACTAATAATTTAGTATCAACAAATATGGTGGAGAAGCTGAAGCTAGAAAAAACTGCACACCCAAGTCCATACAAAGTATCATGGTTGCAGAAAGGACATCAAGTAATGGTAAGTCAACAATGAAAAGTTGAATTTAAAATAGGAGGCTATAAATATGAGATTCTGTGTGATGTAATTCCCATGGATGTTTGTCATATTTTTTGGGGAAGACCATGGCAGTTTGATAGGAATTTTATTCATGATGGGAGGAAAAATACTTATACTCTGGAGAAAAATGGTAGAACCCACATGTTACTGCCAATAGAAGAGAAGAAAGAAAAGGAAGAAGCCAACAAAAGAATACTTCTCATGAGTGGGAAGGAACTCTTGAAGGAGGTAAAGAAATATCAGGAAATGCAATTTGTTGTAGTAAGGAAGCCAAGATTTATCCTTACCAATACTTCAGTGGATGATTTACCTGAAGAAATCCAAGAATTGTTAGAGAATTTTGCTGACATAATAGTGGATGAGTTGCCTCACTCATTACCACCCATTAGGAGTATTAGCCACCATATTGAATTGATTCCAGGAGCCAATTTTCCAAATAAAGCAACGTATAGGTTGACACCTCGATAGAATGAAGAAGTTAAGAAGCAAGTTCAGGAGTTGTTGGATAAAGGTTTAGTCAGGGAAAGTCTGAGCCCATGTGCAGTACCAACTGTATTAAGTCCAAAGAAGGATGGGGGATGGAGAATGTGTACAGATTCTAGAGCTATCAACAAGATCACCATCAGGTATAGATTTCCTTTACCGAAGATGGATGACTTGATGGATTGTTTGAGTGGATCAAACTATTTTTCAAAAATAGACTTGAAGAGTGGATATTATTAGATAAGAATGAGAGAGGGAGATGAGTGGAAAACAACATTCAAGACGAATGAAGGTTTGTATGAATGGCTATTCATGCCATTTGGATTGACAAATGCTCCAAGTACATTTATGAGGTTGATGAATGAAGTACCAAAGGACTTCATAAGTAAATTTGTCATTGTATATCTAGATGATATATTAGTTTTCAGAAAAACAGAGGAAGAACATTTAAATCATTTGACATTAGTGATGAGGAAATTGCAGCAAGAAAAATTGTTAATAAGCCACGAAAAAAAAAAAAATTATGAGAGCCAGGAGCTCATATATTTGGGTTTGTGATATGAAATTAATTGAAGATGGATCTGGAGACAGAGCTCATATATTTGGGTTTTGTGATCTATTGAAATGAATTGAAGATGGATCTGGAAAAGGTGAGAGCAATCAAAGAATGGTCGTCACCCAAGAGCATATTTGAGGTGAGAAGTTTTCATGGTTTAGCAAGTTTTTATAGGAAGTTTATCATAAATTTTAGTGGTATATGTGCACCCATGATGGAAACTATGAAGAAGAAACACAAGTATTTTAATTGGACAGAGGAGGCTGAGAAAAGTTTCAAAGTGTTGAAAAAAGAAGATAACATAACAACCAGTTCTGGTTTTACCAGATTTTGGAAAGACATTTCAGGTGAGGTGTGATTCAAGTGGAATAGCCATTGGAGCAGTTTTGAGTCAAGATAATCAACCAATTTCTTATTTCAGTGAGAATTTGAATGATTCTAAGGAGACATATTATACATATGACAAGGAATTTTATGTAGTGATTCAAGCTTTGAAAAAATGGAGACAATATTTAATTCCAAAAGAGTTTGTCTTGTATAGTGATAATCAAGCTTTGCAATTTATTACTAGGCAAGAGAAGTTGAATCACAGACATGCTAAGTGGGTAGAATTCATGTAGAATTTTACTTTTTTCATTAAACATATTTCTTGAAGTGCTAACAAAGTTATAGATGCTTTGAGCAGGAGAAGTTTGGTTGTACAAGAATTTCAAGTGAAGACCTTAGGGTTTGAACATATTAAGGAAATGTATTAGGAAGATTCAGATTTTAAGGAGGCTTATGAAGCATATGGAAATCCTTTGTTGAGGGATAACAACTCATGGTCAAAATATTCGATCCATGATGGATTCGTGTTTAAAGGAAGCTAATTGTGCATACCAAGATGTTCAATGAGAGATAATTTGTTGAAATAAAAGCACATTGGAGGTCTAGCCGGACATTTTGGTCATGAAAAAACATTTGCATAACTAAGTAGCTTGTATTATTGGCCAGGTATGAGGGAACATGTGAAGAAATTTGTAGACTGATGTAAGATTTGTCAACGTGACAAAGGGAAGATACAAAACATTGGTTTGTATCAGCCATTGCCTATTCTAGAAAGGCCTTGGGATGCAATTAGTATGGATTTTGTATTGGGATTACCTAGAACCCAGAAGGGAAGTGATTCCATATTTGTTGTGTTCGATAGATTTTCCAAGATGGCACATTTCATACCATTCCAGAAGACAAATTATGCTACACACATAGCCAATTTGTTTTTTCGGGAAGGTGTGAGATTACATGGATTGCCCAGAAGCATAGTTTCAGTCATGGATACTAAGTTTGTGGGACACTTGTTGAGGACTCTATGGAAAAGGCTGGGAACAAATTTATCTTTTAGTTCATCATATCACCGTCAGACAGACGGACAGACCAAAGTGGTGAACATGAGTCTAGGAAATTTGTTCAGAAGATTAATCTCTGAACAAGGCTGTTAGTGGGATCAGATTTTGGCACAGACAGAATTTGCATTTAACAATTCAGTCAATAGAAGCAATGGAGAAAGCCCATTCAAGATAGTGTATGGAAGACAACTGAGAGGGGTTGCAGAATTGATAGAATTGAAACAAGCTGAATTCAGGAGCATTGGAGCAGAAGATTTTGCTACAGAAATGCAAAGACTTCATGATCAAGTTAGGAGGCAGATACATGATAGTAATCAAAAGTATAAGGACAAAGTTGATCAGAAAAGAAGGGAAGTTCAATTTGAAGTGGGAGATGAAATTTTAGCTCATTTGAAGAAGGAGAGGTTTTCTAGAGGAACATATAATAAGTTGAAGATGAAGAAGATGGGACCATGCAAGATACTTAGAAAATTTGCAGCAAATGCTTATGAAATTGAGTTGCCAGATAATGTTGGGATATCATCGATATTCAACGTTGCATATTTGTATCCTTATAACAAAGATGACACAGGAGAATTGGATGATCAAGAAGAAATTCAGTGGGAAGAATAGATGCCCATAGTAGAAAAACCTCAAATGGATAAAATTTTAGAACAGAGAGTTGGAAGGAAAGCCAGAAGAAGGATGTATCCTGAATATTTGGTGAAATGGAAGGATCACCCTGTGGAACATTCAAGTTAGGTAACTGAACCTGATATTTTGAAACATGGAAAAACAGTGTGAGAGATCATGGACAGGAGTCCATGGATATTTTTGGCCAAAGGAGTATGATGCAGGAGCATCGCTATCACAGCAAAAGGAAGCAGAGGTGGAATTGAAGTTGACACCTCAACGCATCAAAGGAGACAAACCGACCTTTAGCCAGCTTGGTAGCGATGTGGAGATAATTTTTAATTTATCGTTAATTAATTAGATGTTTGTAAAGTCAGGCCACCATTTGAAATGACAGAACAATTGTAAATCCTTTACACAACTGTAAATTATTACAGGTGTGGGATACTTTCCCTGATTAGTCATTAGGTTGCATTAATTGAGTAGGTAACCACATGAATAGAATGTAATAGTATTTAGATAGGAGGAAGAAGAGTGAGGAAGCTCTGGGTCATTAAGTTTTCATTGTAATAGTAGAGAAGGAGATAACTATTGTAACTATGGTTTCTTCTGAAATGAATAGAACAGAGGAAATTGACCCAAATACACAATGTCGATATTGTTACAATTCGACTATGTTGTTATCTGTTTGTGAATGGATGATTTTCATAATGAATGAATGAATAATTGAACAAGTTCAATTGTTTCTCTTCTATAAAATTGTGCAAGGAGTGCGTATGAAGAAGTCTTTTTTGACTTAAAGCTCAGAACAGATAGCGGGGGAAATTCTGCATGTAGAGTGTGCATATTGAGCACAAGGAGTGTGTATAGAAACAAAATTGTGTTAAAGTTTGAAAGCTCAGGAGGTTGAGCGCAAAGTATGCTAGGAGGGTGTTAGAAAGTCTTTTGAAAAATACAGAGAGTGCAAGTGTGCGCTAGGGATGAGATTTAATTTCAATTGCCAGAAGCTCAGGAGGAGTAGTGGTTTTAAGTCTCAAGAGGAAATACTTAGAAGAATCTCTACGTTTTGAAGAATTGAAGTGTTCAAAGGTGGAGTGAATAAAATTGAAGTTTGAAAGAGGAACAATCATAGAGGATTGAGTGGGAGAAACCCTTCAAAAGAGAATTTTGAAGACTAGGTAAGATCGAGGGTTAAGATCCATTCAGGAGGAGCCAAAATATTTCAAGATGTTAGATCTCGGAGAAGTAGCGCACTGGTTAGTCGCGAGGAATAATCGAAATTTCTCAAACCAGGAGAGTTGGAAGAAGTAGAGTGGAATTCGTGAGATCCTGAAACGTGAAATCCCAAAATCATCGGGATCGTTCATCGAAATGGGACACGTGGCGATAGATCAGCATTTCATTGATTCGTAAATCGGGAAGTTGGAGGTAGGAGTTGTGAAAACTCATGAGGACTGAGTTTGTGATTTGATAGTGGCCATTAGATCCATACGAACATGAACCATTGATTTAGTGCTACGAAATATCGACATTTTGGGAGTGTGAAGGAATTTGGTCTCGAAAGTCGCAAAATGCAAAATCATGATTTGATCATAGTCGTTGGTTGGAGAGATAGTGTGGACCGTTGATATGATATGAATATTTCATAATTTCAAGTATTGGGGGATCGAGATAATGGAGGTGATTCACATCGAGAGTTCCTGATACACGAAATCCCGATGTGCTCGGAAGGATTGGCCCCAGGTCATAGTGAAGGGTCATATGGATGGAGGATAAGGGAGGAGCTAGAACGTGTTAGGCCCTTGTCGGAATTTCAGGACTCGAGAGTTCAAAGGACAGAGAGTCAATTGACTCGTATAGTCGATACGCGATACTGTGACGTGCCTTTTTGGATAGGCGTGTGGTCACAAGGCATGGTCATGTGGAGAACACTTACGCTTAGTGCTTGTGCATGTGGAAGAATTTTGTAAAGACCTGTGGATTGTTTCTCAGAGGTTCTAGAAGGGAATTGAAGATTGTTTCAATTCAATCTTGAGAAGATCCTAAGACCGGTTGGTCATGCAGCCCTTGGAGAGAAGGGGGATCTGTACCACCAAATCAGGCAAATAATATGTTGTACATGCTTATCATTTTAAAGCAAATCAATCTCTTCAAACAATGGAACAGTTAAGAAAGGCATCTCATGCAAGAAACACATCTATAATTGTTTCAAATCTAGTAATTGATCTTAAGAAAGAACAAGAGACGATTGTAGAATTGAAGATCAATCACACTTTGCTTCAAGATAAGCTAATGTCGTCCAAGTATTACAAACATATTAGCTAATTTGCAGTCATATTTTTGATGTTATTATTAGTAATTTTTTCTGATGTTGTCATATTTCAGGACAGTCATAATGTTGTTTGAGATGATCAACATTAGATGAAAATGTTCGAAATGAAAGTGGAGATTGTACAGGGCATAAATCTGAAATGGTGTGTTTCTAAGGGAGATGAGTAGGTATGAAAGCTTTGTAGAATCTACACTTTGTGGTTCTGGTTTTATGATTTAACAAATGGTTATCCAACTCGGATCTACGAGGAACTGGTTTGTAGATAGGGTGTTGGATTATCGAACCATAAGAAGACATGTGAAATCCTGATGACTATCTGTCATAGTATTTTGTAGGTTTGTTATATGTTCTACTACTATTAGATCTACCAATCCTTAGTATTAGGGTTCCCTGGATGTTATATTCAACTGATATTTTCTGAGTCTCATATGGGTGGAACTTGTGTTAAACTATTTGGTAGTCATCTTTCCATTCATATGTGTTTGTCAGTTGAGAAAATACAAGAGTCAAAGCGGTGACATTTCTGGGACCAACCAGCACGCTTTCAGAGGTAGCGTGCTTGAGAAGATAAGGACTGAGTGTTAGCATCGTAGTAGAGACAAAATAGAGGCAGGTTGTTATATGCAACTGGGCAATTTGAGAGGGGGTTTCCATATCAAAACCTAAGAATTGTATGTATGCTTGGAGAAGAGAGTTAATGAAGGGGTCAGTGAGAGAGACCTAGAATCAGGAAAGGACTGAGGACCATATAGGGCCATTATCAAGAGGTGCTTGGAAACCACCAATCAAAGAATCATTAAACTGGTTATGTCTAGAGTCTAAAACACAACACAAAGCAGATGTATCTAATCCAGGGTGAACCAGTCGATTTATGAAAAACTATAATAAACCAAGATGAACATATCTATAACCATGTTCTAGTCCCCAATCTATGTCTTCTTGCTTAATAGTGGGTATTTGATATAAATTCTATCCAAGTGACAGGGGCACATTAACAAAACAATAATGCATTAGAGTAGTATCTCTATAATTAAACATGGGAAAATCATATATTTTTGATGGTTCGATTTCTGACATAGACCAATTGATATCTGGTTCATACTCTTGAGATAATAGACAAGTATTATATAGGGGATCAGAAGAATTAGAACTTAAGATCCTTTTAAGCCATGAATATTTTTTAAACTTGGCTTTTGAAGAAAGATCATACGAAGATTGACTAGAGTTCTTGCGAGAATCCATAATATGCTACTGCAACTTTCGGCGAAAGAAATACAGGCAAGTAAATATAGCAGTTGGTAAGATTATTACTTACAATGGGAGAAAAGACGATACACAACACTTCACGCCTTCCTTGGCTTTCACTAGATTCTCTTTCGTCTTACAACAACGGCTAGAGACCATTCATAAGCAATCAATCATATCTTCTTCTATTTAGAATTTACACATCTCATATTTGGAGATTTCCCAAACCCATGGCTCACACATATGAATATGTAAAACAACAATAGTCCATTGTAACAAGATGATTTTATTTCTTCATATAATATGCAGACACATGGCTTTGATACCAAATTTACAGAGTAGGATTGTTCACAGAGATATTACAAAATCAAATACAAACTTACATATAATCATGACATGGATCAGATGATCCTTGATTACACATTTTACAAACGAGATCAGTGTTTTTCGTTCACAAGTTCTTGAAGGTGAGTGAAGAGGATACACACTGCCCTTACTCTAGAATTAGACTCTTGCCTCTCATTCCCGATTGATCTTAACAAAGACCTAGAGGCTTTACTTATACTAAAACTAGAAGGTTGTCTGTCATATTTTACATGTAACTGTCAGTCTAAAAGTAGATTCCTTCAAATGGATGGGGCAGCTGGTATAATTTTTCAACCTAATTAAGTCAGGTGACTTTTCTACATCAATGTTTATGTATTGAACAAAATCAAGATTTTTTGCTAAGGAATTATTCTTGATCGCATGAGTGAAGTTTCCTTTGAAGAAGAAGAGAAGACTTTTCTTTGTCAGCTCTTGGTAATGCATACTGCATCATATTAATTTGTATCGGAGATGAGATTTGTAAGCATTTAGGATAGTCAGAATGTTGTCCGAGATGATCAACATTAGATGAAAATGTTTGAAATGAAAGTGGAGATTGTACAGGGCATAAATCTGAAATGGTGTGCTTCTCAAGGAGATGAGTAGGTATGCAAGATTTGCAGAATATACACTTTGTGGTTCTAGTTTTATTATTTAACAAATGGTTATCCAACTCAAATCTACCAGGAACTAGTTTATAGATAGGGTGTTGGATTCTCGAGCTAGAAGAAGATGTGTGCAATCCTGATGATTGTCTGTCATAGGATTTTGTATGTCTTCTATCTGTTCTACTAGTATTAGATCTACCAATCCTTAGTATTGGGGTTCCCTGGATGTTAGATTCAACTGATGGTTTCTGAGTCTTAGATAGGTGGAACTTGGGTTGAACTGCTTGGTTGTCATCTTTCCATTCATCTGTGATTGTTAGTTGAGAAAATCCAAGATTCAAAGGCGTGACATTTCCAGGACCAACATATTACAATCTGCCAAAAACCACTCTTTAAATCAAACTTGCTGAAGATATTACAATTACTGATTTTCAAGAAAAGCATGTATTTTGATGGTAGAGGAAATATGATGGGTAATAGAGCATCACTGAGAGCTCCATAATTCATAACCATTCTTGGGTTTCCTCTTTTCTTCTCACTATGTTTGTTAACATAAAATCCAGGGCATGTCCAAGGGCTGTGGTTGGATATGGATATAAACTGTCGATCTAGAAATGAAATGATGATTATCTTTCAAGGATGGCATGCATGGGATAAAACCCAAAAATTTCTCTATAGAAATCGTATAGCATGGAATGAATTGGGTTTAAGAATAACATGGGGTTTCACTGGAAAATTAGGACTCTAGTGGGAAAGAGTTCCTAAAGCAGATAAGCTTTTAATTATGAATCATGATACCCCAGTAGATGAACTCATTAAGGTTTTAGTTCATGAATTTTATGGTAACTATAAGATTGACTCTGATCATTATGCCAATATGTATATGAGTCAAAATTTATGCCATCATAGCCAAATTCCAAATTTTTTTTGCACGATGCAAGATCTCCTCTATCGGTGTCTTGATCTTGACAATGTTGCATATCTTAGAAAATACCTCTCATCCATGCCTGGTAAAATACCTGATCTAGTTAGAGAAAGACTAGAACATCTAGATGTTGATTTAGAAGACTTATCATTAGCTGGATTGCATGAGCATATCACCACTACACTCCAAAAAGAGTGTATTCACTGTAAAACTAGCAAGTCTGTTAAGAAACAACTTGGGTTCGATTCTAGTGCGTGTGATGTTTTTGCTAAGACCTATCACTTTGGTTTTTCACCAAAGAAAGGACGTTCAGATAGTTGCAAATCTGATTGTGGATGTTTTAAGTGTAAGCACTGTTGCACCTCTTTTGTCACCTAAATGAGCAAAATAGAGATGCTTACAAGCCCAGTTGGGTTAGCTAGGCAAGACAACAGTGAAGGAAAGAGTTAGAAGTTTACAACATAAAAGATAAGAAAATAACTAAACTAAGAACATTAAAAGAAATAAAACTAGAGTGCATAAGGAAATTAGAACAAGAAATAAGCAACATTCATGCCATGAATGGAAATGATTTTATTAGTGGAAAGAAAACACCAAAGAGAAAGGGAGATGTATGGGTCCCCTCTTCCTCCAAGGGAGGGCTCTTGGACCCCCAAATATTGAGCTCTTCTTACAAGTAAAAAACTAGAATGAAATGGTGAAGAGAATCCAAAACACATTCACTCAAGAGGTGATGTGAATGGCCAAATGAAATGGTGCTTGCATGCTCTTGATGAGGAAAGAGGATCCTCCAAGAGAATATCAGCAAAATAACAATACAAATGAATTCCTTGAAGATGTAGTGCACCCATGGCCTCTTTTTATAGCATATCTTTGAGGCATTATTCAACCATCTTTAGTGTGAACAAGGGGCCCTTTAGGGCACCTTTAGGTCTATGACCAACCCCCCAGTCGGATTCAACCGAGATTTGGATGTCAAATCGACTTGGAAGCTGAACTAGAAGTGGGTGGAAGGCCGAACAATATCGTAAATGTGTCGTTCTAAGGGGTGCATGGTCTTTTGCGTCCACAGTCGTGCATCAGGTGCATGTGCACTTTTCTTTCATTTCTAGATGGTGCATGTGTGTGCGCTCCCTGTGTAGTCTTAGCACATGCTGATTTTATTGGTTCTTGTATAGTTTTGGACCTTTTGGAAATGTATTTTTGGTCCATGAGTGAACTAATGGGTGTTTTGAAGATGATGGATTCCTGTAACCATTTGCAGATGAAATTCCAGTGATAACAGATGCCCCTTGATGGATGAGGTTAGGAGCATCCATTTAGCTGAAATTCGTCAATGTTTCTTCTACTGAGAGTACCATTGTAAGAAGGAGCGATAATGAGAATATCAAGAGCGACCCGTTGGAGGGAGAGGGGAACCCGTAGGACCCAAACCTTTCACAAGGTGTAAAAAATAAAACTGTGTACAAACGAGATGGGCATGCACCATGCTCATATCATGTAACTCAAAAATGTGTAATACAGTAACTGAAGATGTGTGTTGGCGTAGATGACTACAGTACCCTCAAGGGAGTGTTGATAATAGCAGAGGATGATCTTGGTGGTGAATAAAATCTGAAAAGAAGCGATGACACCTAGAAGAAGTGTCGAGGATTCATAGGCATTGATGGCCTAACAATTTTCAGAGGTCTTTAGAAAATATTAAAAAAAACTGCACTAGTTGCAAATTAAGACCCACCGCAACATGAGAAAGTGTTGAAGTTGAATGTGGTGGGGGTCAACAACATTAGAGAGAAATGATGGTTCTCTATGTGTCATCCAAGACTCCTCATTGTAAAGGTAATGAGAGTCAAGATATTCATGCCCAACTAGAAACTGTGTTGATGTCAACAGAAAGGGAGATGCGACTTTGAGAAGCGGAGGGCTTCATGAAATCCATTGGATAAGATCAGGAACTGATGAGGAACATCGGTGAAGTCAAGGTGCGGTGAGATTCAAGACTACCCTTGGTTGGGGATATATGTGAAGTATGAGTGGTAACAACCGTGAAACTGGATCTAGTGTAAGGGGGATGACTAGACATGGGTTAAATTGTGCCAGAGGCATGACAAAGTGGACAAACTCAGAGATCAGGGGTACATGGATGGTGGGATACTTGGGGTTTATGGACGATGTCAATAGAAGTAGTGGGTAACCCTCATGCTAGGGATGCTCATAATTATAGTTTGGTTAATGACGTAGCCCAGTCTCCCGCAGCCATGTCTGTGTTGGAGGTCCTCCAAACCTGTCTGTCACAACGAAAATCCTTGCTTTCTGCCTTGGGGGCAGTCAGCACAACTAACACGCAACTGATCACATTTTATCCAGATAGCGGAGAACCACATCTTCCTGCCCAAGTAGCCTTCCAGATACCAGTTAAGATCCAAAACACCACCATTTATCAGTGTATCATCGATGAATGTGCATCCACATGCATCATGTCTACACACGTGTGGCAGAAAATTGGCTCCCCTAAGCTAATACCCTCTACCATCACCCTTCGATCTTATGAATGTCGACCAACATATTCCGCAGGGCTTTGTAAAAATGTCCCCATAGAACCTGGGGGAAAAACCATCCTCATTGACATTGAATTTATTGATGCCCAGCTTGATTACAATATTACATGTATGTTATGAAGACGGTTGCCTCTTCTGTGTTTCGTACAATGATGTTCCCCAATAATGGGAAGATCGTCACCATCGACCATCTTATACATTATGAGCCTAACCATTCCGCCAACATAGATAACATCCTCCCCCTTGTCCATGCTATCTCAGATGATTTTCCAGTTGTCACCATCAGCCCTGGATTATTCCAAGACCCATCCATGTTGGACACTTATCAAGGGGCGCCATCATTCCTAAAGACATCCTTTTCAACACAAGTGTGTGTAGTTTCCTCTAAAGGAACCGACATCGAAGACAAGACTCCTATCACTGAGTCCCCTACCCATATCAAAGTTCAACCAGTTGAAGAAATACTACCTCAGGAGTTCCTTGAGAGTGCCATCGCACCACCTATCATGGATCTTCCCCCCCTCCAGGGAAAAATCCCAGTTTGGGAGACAGTTCCCCAGGCCATTACCCAAATTCCCTTTTTTTACCCCTCGCCTGGAATCGAAGCATTCCAGGTAGCCACAATTCTTAACCTCCCGAACATGGAACTCACCATCCCTGTATGGTATATACATCCACCTGAGATGGTTCCTCCATAATCCCTCCCTCCTCAGACAAAGGGAATCTCTTTACAGATCCCAGTACTAATTCCCACCATGCCACCCTCACCCCCAATTGCTAACACCACTGCTATAGTTGGGGGTAGACAAAAGAAGAAAGAGCTCATCACTCCAATCCCTCCCCAAGTTCAACTCCCCTGTGCCTTATGGGAAAGAAAAGGACACCCCACTCACACATGTCCTTCTCTTCCCGAGCTACGCAGTTTCATCCAGCTTCCTCAAGCATCCCTTTTGCTTGCCACTCCACCAAGTACGTCCCCTGCTACTATGGAGTCATCAACCACATGCAAACAAAAGATATGAACCAATTTCACCTATGCCATATGTGCGAAATATGGGCATTACACTCATCATTGCCCATATATCCCATACGTCTGCCACACATTAGCCACAGAATTCCACACATATCTGCCTGAGCCTCCTATGACACTCCATACCAATTCTCTCGTGAATGTAATTCATTATACTTCTTCATTAATCCTCGTGAAAAGGGGAGGTACATGTCCTCCCACCAAACTACCGCCCGATCGCCCATAGTGTCAGTGCAACTGGGATGGAATTATGGGCCCACCATCCATATCTAAGCCCTTTTCCCCATTTTTATTTTTTGGTACAAGAGCCCATAAGCTTCATTTTTTGAACCATTTTCGGCCACTTACACAGTCATTTTCCTCAGGTGGTCATTGGCACTTTTCCCCAATGGAGTCGCCAATTTGTTGCACCTCTTTTGTCACCTAAATGAGGAAAATAGAGATGCTTTCAAGCCCAGTTGGGTTAGCTAGGAAAGACAACAGTGAAGGAAAGAGTTAGAAGTATAAAGCATAAAAGATAAGCAAAGAACTAAACTAATAACATTAAAAGAAACAAAACTAGAGTGCATAAGGACATTAGAACAAGAAATAAACAACATCCATGCCACCAATGGAAAGGATTGTAATAGTGGAAAGAAAACACCAAGGAGAAAGGGAGATGTATGGGTCCCCTCTTCCTCAAAGGGAGGGCTCTTGGACCCCCAAATATTGAGCTCTTCTTACAAGTAACAAACTATAATGAAATGGTGAAGAGAATCCAAAGCACATTCTGTGATGCCCCTGGCTATCAACCCCATGGTTGGGCCAATGCTACTACATGGAAAAACACTTCTGTAACACATTATGCATTCTAATGAACTTAAAACGCTTAATTATAGTTAAACACGGAATTATTGCTAGCATTTCAGAGTTAATCGAAATAACAATAATTCATATGCACAACAAAATACGTGATAACATTGCAACAATCACAAGTATGTAATTTAATTAATTACAGAATTACAAAACATAGTGACACTTATCTTTGAAACGGTCACGCACCACCAACTGCGTGTAGACCTTCCACGAACCTCCCAGCCTTATACCACAATGCTCATCTCTCTCAGCAGTAGGTCACCACCGAGATGGGACTAAGCTCCACTGGGTAAGGAATCCTAGGCTAGGTAAGGTTTACAGGAAGAATACACGTAAAAGAAGGAGGATTCTCTCCCAAAAAACACTTATGCCCACTGGCCATAGAATCTCCTTCCCCACATGCATGTCCCACCCCAGGAGTATACACCTTCTCTATCACCTAGACAGTCCTTCGGCTGCTAACCTCCCTTGCCTTGGGCTTCAGCAACAGACTGGACTAGAAATCTCTGAGCACTGTGGAAGCTACAAGGTTCCTTCCAGGAACTCTCTCCTTTCTCCACGCACTCTCTCACTTGGAGAGAGTTGCTCACAGGCTTGGTAAAACCTGCCTCTTCAACAACAATCACCTCCCTCACCTGGAGAGACAGTTTTATACAAAGGCCAGACAACCTATTTCTTCAGTTTCGTTCCAACACAAGGAGAACAACAGTAAGACTCAGCAGAGGATGAATGATAGTAGCCAATTACACTTAGCCAAGGGACTGCGTGACCACAATAGTCCACAGTTAAAACACACACGGCATGGATGATTACGGTATGCCCAGGGTTCAACAGACACACAGGAGAATCGGCTCAGTCCACGGGCTTACCACTGGGTTTCATGGTTTCATATTTCAGAGATGCATGAGGTATGCCGCACTCCAACACAGAGGTCACATGGTTCAAACAAACCATAGAAGAATGGAGGACCAACCCCCAGACTCAGGTGGTGGATCGAGGAATGAAGGATAAACCTCCAAAACGACTTAGTTCTCTAGTTTTAACTGCATGCGCCTAGGTCGAAACCTGTCTCCCTGGAGCTGCATGTTTCCCATCTTGCACATGTTCCCCTTCCAGGAACTTAGGATAAAACATATACATTTTCATAGCTATGGAATAATATTTAATTATTATTCCCAAGGACTTAAGCCCTCAAGCTTAGCCCCTCTTCCAACCTTTCAATCCCCTCTCCCTTACCCAGGCTTTGTGGAAGCTTAGTCCCCCATCACTCATTCATCGTGGTTGGTCCACACACAAAGATGTTTTTGTATTAATATTGTGCATAATTACATGTACAAAAATCAGGCTCCTGGCCCTCAACACTTAGGCTCCCTAGCCTAAATAACACATAAGCCCACTAGCTTATGTAAACTTGGCTCACCAGCCTATAAAACAAAATTACAATTCATAATACAATTGGGGCACATCCTTGGGGTATTACAATCCCCTCCCCCTATTTTTTCACTATCCTCGGTGCAACTTTCATACAGTATTCGCAAGATTTCCAAAATATTCAAAAAGATGCGAGTATTCTGCCCGCATAGCATCTTCATGTTCCCATGTTGCATCCTCGGGACCGTACCAGGTCCATTGGACCTTTACAAGTCCTATTTCTCGATTTCGGAGTTGTTTGTTTTTCCTGTCCAATATGCGCACAGGATGCACTTGCAGGACATCTTCTTGTTCCACCTGAATCACATTCCAATCAATAACATGATTAGCATCTGGTATATATTTCTTAAGCAATGAAACATGAAACACATTATGTACAGTCATGGATGCAGTTAATGCAAGCATATATGCAACTAGCCCAATCCTTTCCAGGATTTCAAATGGCCCACAAAATCTGGCTGCCAACTTGGCGCAACTTCCCAGCTTTAGGGAACTCCTGTTAGCTTTCACTTTCAGGAAAACATAATC
>SNQJ01S0004166.1:192617-206928 GCA_010110895.2 Picea sitchensis | reverse complement strand
CACTGGAGTATTGCACTTTCTTCCATAAAGTGCTTCAAATGGGCTCATCTTCAACGATGCATGATACCCATTATTGTAGGCGAATTCTACCATGTGCAAGTAGTCTTCCCATCTTGATGGTTTGTCCATCACATACATTCTCAGTATGTCTTCTATTACTCTGTTCACCCTCTCTGTCTGTCCATCAGACTCAGGATGATAAGTTGTACTAAAGTTCAGATTCGTTCTGAATCCTTTGAACAATCCTTTCCAGAAATTCGAGGTGAATTTTGGGTCTCTGTCGGACACAATCGTTTTAGGAATTACATGCAATCGTGCCACTTCCTTTATGAAAATATTAGCAACATTTGTTGCCTTGTGAGTAGTTTTCAGTGGAATAAAATGGGCAGCTTTTGTAAGCTTGTCCACCACCACCATGATCAAATCATGCATTTTGGTTGTTCTGGGCAATCCTGTAATAAAATCCATCATTACTACTTCCCACTTCCACTCGGGAATGGGTAAAGGTTGCAGCAACCCTGTTGGGTGCCTATGCTCAACTTTAACTTGCTAGCACTCCATACATCTGGCTATGTATTCAACAATCTCTCTCTTCATACCCAGTCAAAAGTAATGGCTCTTGACCACTGCTACTGTTTTCTGATATCCAGGGTGCCCTTCATAAGGCACATTATGCATCTACTGCAAAATCATTTGTTTCAAGCACGGGACATTGGGTACAAAAATTTTGTTCTTGTACAATAGTATTCCATTTGTTTCCAATTTATAAATTTCCATCTTTTGTGGCATCTTACCCTATTGTAGCTTGGCTACCAATTCTCTGTACTACAGATCTACATTTGCAACCTCTAGAATTCTACTTTTAATATTATTCTGATACATGCTAATGGTTGTAGCATGTAATTCATGCACCCTCTTGCTAAGTGCATTAACCACTTTATTCTCCTTTCCTTTGATATGCTTGATCTCAAAGTCGTACTCACACAGAAATTCCAGCCACCTACTTTGTCTAACGTTTAAGGTTGGTTGATCAAACAAATATTTCAGACCGTTGTGGTCTGTTCTCAATTCAAATATCCTTCCCATGAGGTAATGTCTTTGTTTCCTCATAGCGTGAACAATTGCTGCCAACTCCAAATCATGAGTGGCATAATTCTTTTCGTGCTCCTTCAGCTTCCTGGACTCATAATAGATTGCAAATCCATTATGACTGAGAACTCCTCCCAACCCTTCTTTACACGCATCTATGCACACCACAAAATCCACATTTGGATCTACAATCCTCAAGATTGGAGCGTTGGTTAACAACTGCTTCAATCGCTGGAAACTTTTCTCACACTCTTCAATCCATTGAAACTATTTCTCCTTCCTTTGCAAGGAAGTGATAGGGTGAGCTATCTTTGAGAACCCTATGATAAACCTTTTGTAATAGCCTGCTAGACCCATAAAGGATCTAACTTCCACCACATTCCTTAGCGCTAACCATTCTCTGATGGCCTCAACCTTCTCAGGATCCACAGTGATCCCTTCTTCTGAAATAATGTGCCCCAAGTAATGGATCTGCCTTTGATAAAACGAGCATTTGCTCAACTTGGCATACAATTGGTTTTCTCTCAACACTTGCAGCACCATCCTCAGGTGTTGTTCATGCTCTTCCTCTGACTTGGAATACACCAAAATGTCATCCAGGAAGACTATGACAAAATTTTCTAGATAGTCCCTGAATACTCCATTCATCAAGCTCATAAAAACAATGGGCGTATTTGACAGTCCAAACGGCACCACTGTGAACTTGTAATGACCATACCTTGTTCTAAAGGTGGTCTTGTTGATGTCTTCATCTTTTATTCTTACCTGGTGATATCCCAATGTTAGATCTATTTTCAAAAAGATCTTTGCATCCTTCAACTGATCGAAGAGATAATCAATCCTCAGCTGAGGATACTTGTTCTTCACCGTTATTTTGTTCAATTGCCTGAAATCGATGCAAAATCTCATTATTTCGTCCTTCTTCTTTACAAACAGGACCAAGGCACCCCAAGGTCACATGTTTGGGAATATATACCCCTTCTTCAGAAGTTCTTCAACCTGCAGCTGCAACTCTTTCAGTTCTGGCGCACTCATTCTGTACAGAGCCTTTGACATTGGAGCTGCTCTAGGCATCAAGTTTATAGAGAAATCGATACCCCTTTTCGAAGGTAGTCCAGGTACTTCCTGGAATACATATTTGAACTCTTTAAGTACATCATGATTCTCAATACTTGTCACCTTATCCTTAGGCGTTTCCCCCACTTGGGCTGCAAATAATTGACAACATTTTCTGTAGCACTCTTCAACTGCATTGCTGAGATTTCTCTAACAGTAACAGCTCTAGGAATTTCTTGGATGGCTCTCTGATTCCCTTCTTCATCTAAGAAAGTGAAGGCCTTGTTTCGATAGTCCAAGATGGCATGGTGTTGGTCCAACCAGTCCATCCCAATTAGACAGTCATAAGAGTCTAACGATAGAATGTTCAAATCAGCCTTCGTGCTCAGTCCATTCATGTCTACAGGACAAGACTTGACTAACTCCATGAATTTCCTCTTAGCTCCTATAGCTAGCTACACTAACCAAGACTTTTCATGTTTTCATCTTATCAAATGCAAACTTTCTACCACTCTAGGGTCTATATAACTATGGCTAGCCCCTGAATCAACTAAAATAGTAAATGGTTGGTATTTGATCATACCTTCTACTTCAATCATGTGCGACTGATACTCAACTTGCTTGTTGTCCAGGGCTACGTAGATCCTTGGAATTCTACTGCCCATGTCCTCCACTGTTTCAGCCTGTTGAACATTGTGGAGAGCTCTTACTTTATCATTTATGTGGGGGCAATCCTTGTACCTATGGTTTTCTTTACAACCCCAACATTCCATAGGTGGCAGCCTTGACATTTGCCCACCCACTTCAACCTTCCTGAGCTCTCTAAGAGACGGTTGTCCTTAAGGACTGTTTCTGAAAAAGGGTGGTTTATTTCCCTTCTGCCTCTATTCTTTCTTAAACTTCTTCTGGTCAACCCAAGCCTTCCAAAAGGTAGACTTTTCTCTTTGTTGTTCATATAAGCATTTCGCTCTTCTTATTGTTTCTTCCATGGTCTTAGGATCATCATACTGAATCTTGTCACCAATGGGAGGTGACAGTTCACTCAGATACCTCTGAATCTTGACAGCCTCATCTTTGATGAATGGAACATACTTCAATAATTCCAAAAACCTTTGTTCGTATTCATCAATGGTCATGTTGCCTAGCTTGAGTTCGAAGAACTCCTTCATCTTTATGTCATAGTATCTTTTAGTCGGGTATTTCCTCTCAAAATACCTCTTGAATTCCTTCCATGTGATATCTTTCTCTCTAACGTGCTACACCTACACAAGATGATCCCACCACATGGATGCTTTTCCTTTTAGTTGATACATCGCAATTCTTTCTTCTGCATGAGAGGAATAAGTCTGCAGTTGGAAATATTTCCTCATGCCAAGAAACCATGTTTCAGTATCTTCCTCCTTCTTATGTTCTCCATCAAACATAGGAGGCTTAATCTTGTTCATCTCCCCTTTCAATTCATCCACTCCAGATCTTCGGTGTTTTTTGGTAGGGGATGGGCTTTAACTACTGTATGCTTCCTTATCATAATGCTTTGGGGAGCGATGATGATGTTTGCTACCACTCCTTGATCTTCTTTTTCTCTTAGGGTTCCTGCGACTCCCTGTTTTTCTTGTGTCACTCTCCTTTTCCAATTTCCTTTCCATTCTTTCCAGGTTCTTCAACATCTTTAAGTTGAATTCACCCTACCTATCCCTGACTTTCATGATCTTTCAGCTATCAACTCGACGTGCATGGGCATATTTCTACAATCTCAATGATTTTCATCACATTCCCTTCCTTATCCAATTCTCTTCTGTGCCCATTAGATTTCGATCCTTCGACTCCCAAGTTGACATCCCTTCCTTCTCTTTCATTCTCTGAATTGGAGGCAATCAACACCTCTTCCATTTCTATACCTGGCGTCGATTCATGGTTGTCTTGACACTCTTTGAACTCTACACACACAACGTGTAGTCAACCAAAGTTTGTCAGGCCTTAAACCCTTAATAAAACTACAACATTCATAAACCAACACGAATAAGAAAACGTTTTGATTCCATGAATTTTTTGAGCTCTGTTTGGCTCTGCAATTTCTGGTGATAGCCCCCATTTTCTTAGTCCCCGACCATGCATCCACGAGCCATGATCAAATGCTAAACTGCTAGGTACTACAAGGCTCTCCAAACAAAACTTCGGGTTTTGGGATTTTGGGGCTTCGGGGTTTCGGGTTTCGGGGTTTTGGTCCCAAAGGTTCTCGCACTCGCTTCGCTCTCCAACCCCCGACTTCTGAAAATTTGATTTTCTTAACCTTCGGGCCCATAGCACAGCTGTCGCCCACCAAGGTACTAACACATGGTGTCCTTATGAAGGTCCAACTCACTCCCAGCAATGTCAGGGGGCCCCACTACTTTCACTTTTCATTTCAGAGTTTCGGGCATCAGGAGTTCATGCATCTACACATCTCGAACTTCCATTTGCCAAAATTCTAAAATTACGGTCTATTCCTCTACTTGATCCAACGGTCAAGTTCCTCTCCTACGATCTATGGTGTAGATTGTTTCAGGATTTCAAGGTTTTGGATTTTCGGTAACTGGGAGTTCATGATGCAGCGACTCCAAATCTCTTGTCACTTAAATCCTTGAATTCCGATACATGAGTTCTTATATGAGATCCAACGATCCTCGATGATTTGGATCTAATGGTCTAGATCTTTTCGGAGTTTCGTGAACTGGGAGTCCACGATGCAGTGACTCCAAATCTCTTGTCGCTTCAATCCCCAAATTCCGATATGGAGATTCATGTATGAGATCAATGGTTGTGAGCCTCCCCTAATCCGAAGGTCCAAATATCTCCTATGCTTACACCTATCAAAGGTATTCATCCCTAACTTCCTCGCTAGGTGGCTAGATCCGTTGGCTCACGGGATTTCAGCACTTCTTCCTGGAAGCGCTCCACCATCCGATTCTACCCTTGTTAATCTCTTTCACAATTCAGGACTTGGAGTGACCAAGAATTTGGCCTGCGCTCCAAGTTCACGATCCCTGAATTCACGAAATGATCCAACAGTTCAAACCAACCCCGATCAATGACCCACATTTATTCTGGATCCTAGGGTGTCAAGTTTCTCCATCCGCTAACCACCTTGCAACTTTTATCTATCTTACGACCCTCGTGATTTCACGAGTTCTCCACAGAGAATTCTGACCATCCAACTCTTCTTCTCAAGAAATTTTGGCCAATGACTTGGTACCCTCCTTCTGAACCTTCATATACTTGATCCAACACTTCTAGTGTGGAGTTCTCTCTCTCCCTGTGGCCATATACCACATTGGCTGCAGTTTTATAATACCGCTACACCTCGTGAGCTTTGTAACATGGTCAAGTAGCCCGTTGACACTCAGAAACACTATGAGGTCTGAAATTAGTCCTCTAGACACAATTTCCATCTCAAAACATCGGTCCAAAGGCAACTTATCCAGCCCATCTAGGCTCAGTGTTGAAACTAGGCTCTGATACCATACAGTGATGCCCCCGGACATCAACCCCATGGTCGGGCCAACGCTACTATGCGGAAAAACACTTATGTAACACATTATGCATTCTAATGAACTTAAAATGGTTAATTACAGTTAAACACAGAATTACTGCTAGCATTTCAGAGTTAATGGAAATAACAATAATTCATATGCACAACAAAATATGTGATAACATTACAAGAATCGCAGGTATGCAATTTAATTAATTACAGAATTACAAAACATAGTGACACTTATCTTTGAAACGGTCACACACCACCAACTACATGTAGACCTTCCACGAACCTCCCAACCTTAGACCATGTTGCTCATCACTCTCAACAGTAGGTCACCCCCGAGCTAGGACTAAGCTCCACCGGGTTAGGAATCCTAGGCTAGGTAAGGTTTACAGGTAGAATACACGTAAAAAAAGGAGGATTCTCTCCCAGGAACCACTTTTGCCCACTTCCCATAGACTCTCCTTCCCCACATGCCTATCCCACCCCAGGAGTATACACCTTCTTTGTCACCTAGACAATCCTTCGGCTGCTAACCTCCCTTGCCTTGGGCTTCAGCAATAGACTCGACTTGAAATCTCTGAGATCTGTGGAAGCTACAGGGTTCCTTCCAGGAGCTCTCTCCTTTCTCCATGCATTCTCTCACCTGGAGAGAGTCACTCACAGGCTTGGTAAAACCTGCCTCTTCAAAAACAATCACCTCCCTCACCTGGAGAGAGATTTGTATACAAAGGCCAGACAACCTATTTCTTCAGTTTCATTCCATCACAAGGAGAACAACAGTAAGACTCAGCAGAGGACAGATGACAGTAGCCAATTACACTTAGCCAAGGGGCTGTGTGACCACAATAGTCCACAGTTAAAACACACACGACATGAATGATTACAGTATGCCCAAGGTTCAATGGACACACAGGAGACTTGACTCAGTCCATGGGTTTACCACTAGGTTTCACAATTTCAGTTTTCAGAGATGCATGAAGTATGCTGCACTTCGACACAAAGGTTACACAGTTCAGAAAAACCATAGCAGAATGGAGGACCAACCCCCAAACTCAGGTGGCAGATCGAGGAATGAAGGACGAACCCCCAACACAACTTAGTTCTCTGGTTTTAACCGCATGTGCCCAGGTCGACACCTATCTCCCTGGAGATGCATGTTTCCCATCTTGCACAATTTCCCCTTCCAAGAAATTAGGATAAAACATATACATTTCACACCTTTGGACTAATATTTAATTATTATTCCCAAGGATTTAAGCCCTCAAGCTTATCCCCTCTTCCAACCTTTCAGCCCCCTCTCCCTTACCCGGGATTTGTGGAATCTTAATCCCCCATCACTCATTCATCGTGGTCATTCCACATGCATAGATGTTTTTGTATTAATATTGTGCATAATTACATGTACAAAAATCAGGCTCCTGGCCCTCAACACTTAAGCTCCCTGGCCTAAATAACACATAATCCCACTAGCTTATATAAACTTGGCTCACCAGTCTATAAAACAAAATTACAATTCATAATACAATTGGGGCACATCCTTGGGGTATTACACATTCACTCAAGAGGTGATGTGAATGGCCAAATGAAATGGTGCTTACATGCTCTTGATGAGAAAAGAGGGTCCTCCAAGAGAATATTAGTAGCATACCAATACAAATGAATTCCTTGAATATGTAGTGCGTTGATGGCCTCTTTTTGTAGCATAGCTTTGAGGAATTATTGAACCAGCTTTAGTGTGAACAAGGGGCCCTTTAGGTCTTTGACCAGCCCCCCAGTTGGATTCAACTGAGATTTGGATGTCAAATTGACTTGGAAGTTGAATCAAAAGTGGGTGGAAGGTCGAACAATATCATAAATGCATCATTTTGAGGGGTGCGCGGTTATTTGCATCCATAGTCATGCATCGGGAGCATGTGCTATTTTCTTGCATTTGTACATGGCGCATGTGCGCACGCTCCCTGTGTAGTCTTAGCACATGCTGATTTTATTGTTGGTTGTATAGTTTTCGACCTTTTGGAAATGCATTTTTGGTCCATGAGTGAACTAATGGGTGTTTTGAAGATGCTGGTTTCTTGTAACCATTTGCGGATGAAATTCCGGTGATAACAAGCACCGAAAAAACTTTAGACAATCTAAAGGTAAGTTCCCAAAGAAATTTTGTTCCCGCAGTCGTAACACATTCCCGCATAAAGCCTATTTCAAGCGCAGGCCTAAGCCTACACAATCTAGCCACACCAAGTGTTATATCTGTAAAACTCTTGGCCATTGGTCTTCACAGTGTCCTCTATGGAAGAAAACTAAGTTTCAAAACAAGATTATGGATATATTTACCACAGGTTATGACCCAACGGACTAGGACTTAGTTTCTACCCATACAGAAGGTGAATACCTTTCCCTCACCAAGTTTGAACCTGAGACTTTTTCTCAACCTAGTTCCCCTGATTCCTCATATTCTGACAACTTACTAGAGTTTCTAAATTTCTTAGATATAAAAATGATGTCCACCCTTGAAGAGCTTACAACCCTTCTTCACCACATATCTTATTTGCAATCAAGGCTATCTCAATTAACCCCTAGACAATTCCAAATTCCAAATCAACTACATGCTCAGATCCAAGCCCTTGATTCCAAAATTAAAATCCATTAGTAGCCAAGCGTGGTGAATGTACAACATTACTCAGCTCCTGATTATTCTTTTATCCCATGTAACCCTCAACCATTAAAATACTCTTCACACAGATCTGAGCCTAATTTCCTACATCAACGGAAATCCTATGCTAACAAGCACCCAGTAAAAGTGCTTGATGATGTAGAAGAAGAAGAAGAAGAATTGCAAAATGTTAATTCATTGGATCAAACAATTAGCACATTAGAGACTTCAACAAGAAAAAAAGAAGCTATGATCAAAGAGATCCATAAATATGTAAAGCTCGAGAAAGAAGAGCTAAACTTTTTAAAGAAAAAATAGGATGAGCTTTTTGAGCAAAAAATAGAAGAGCACACATTCTATCCTCCACAGATTCCAAAAGATCAATCTTCAGAACCTATTACTCACAATCAATTAAATGGGTTTGAATATAGGTTGGTCATTGAGATCGATATCAAAGCATCTAGATATTTAACTTATACTTTGGATGCTCAACTAGATACTAGTGCTATGAATTCCTGTGCTAAGTATGGTGCAATTCCTTAATATTTTTGGCAGCCTATTAGTATATCATTTAGAGTTGTCAATAAGACTAAAATAAAGATCCAGTCTTTTGCCCCATATTTTCCTATATTTTTGAAAGGTGTCAAATTTCCTGTTAACTTATATTTTTTTGACACTGGAGCCGATGTCGTAATAGGGTAGGATTTTATAAATAGGTGTTTACCATTTACAGTTGGCCAAAACTTTGTAGAGATTACTGTCTTGAGTAAAACCATTTCTATTCTGAGTAAGTCTTCATATGAATCAAAGATAGGTTTTTCCAAACCTATACCACAATTAGAAAGGTCTACTGAGAGGTTAGCAAAGATTCAGAAGATTGTTAATAATGATAAAAAGCATGGTCTCTAGTCCATTCAAAACACCAAAGAAAAGATCGAAACAGATTGTACCTCAGATTACCCTGATGCCTTTTGGAATAGAGAGAAATATTTTGTAAACCTGCCTTACAAAGAAGAATATTCTGCTAAAACTCAGAAATCTTCAGCTAATCATATGTCTCCCACAAAAGAAAAATATTGTCAGAAAGAAATCGCTGAACTTTTGGAAAGAAGATTAATTGAATCCAGTCACAGCCCTTGGGCATGCCCTGCATTTTATGTCAACAAACATAGTGAGAAGAAAAGAGGAAAACCAAGAATGGTTATAAATCATCAAGCTCCCAGTGATGCTCTGTTACCCATCAAATTTCCTCTAGCATCAAAAGACATGCTTTTCTTGAAAATCAATAATTGTAATGTCTTTGGCAAGTTTGACTTAAATAGTGGTTTTTGACATATTGGAATATCTCCAAAGGACAGGTACAAAACTGCTTTTGTCGTCCCCCATGGTCAGTTTCAGTGGAAGGTAATGTCTTTTGGATTCAAGAATGCACCTTCCGAGTTTCAAAAACAAATGGGTGACATATTCAAGCATTTGTCCTTCGTAATTGTTTATATTGATGATTTGTTGGTGTTTTATTTAGACATTAAGTATCATATTGCTCACCTCAAAATAGTATATGATCATTTGTTTCTCCATGGCTTAGTCCTGAGTAAATCTAAACTCTAATGGGCCAGAACAAAGATTGAGAATCTGGGACTAATACTATCTCAAGGAGCCATTGAACTTCAGGAACACGTTGTGAAAAAGCTATCAGAATTCCCTGATGAAATTCTAGATACTAAGCAACTACAGAGATTCCTTGGCAGTCTTAATTACATTCACCAGTTTTATGACCATCAAGCTAAAGATGTGTGAATCCTGCAAAAGAGATTAAAAGGAATTATCCCATGGAATCAAAACATGACAAAGGTTGTGCAAATCATCAAGAAGAATATCCAAGATCTTCCTAGGCTACATCTACCTAATGTCTCCTTACCATTAATCATTGAAACTAATGCCTCCAATGAGACATGGGTAGCAATATTATTAAAGAAAAACAACCCTATGAAAGAAGAAGTTTGTATTTATGCCTCTACTTATTTCTTAGAAGCAGAATCAAGATACCCCTCATCTCGTAAAGAAATCCTTACCATAAAGAATGGAATCAAAAGATTTAGTCTGTTCTTAAAACCGGTTCATTTCACAGTTAGAATAGATTTAAAGCATATGAAAGGAATGTTGTCTAATCAACGCCTTCTTGAACAAGGTAGCAATAGGATTTTGAGATGGAGTTAATGGATTGACGGTTTCAATTTCGATATTCAGTACAAGCCAGGGAAAGATAATTGTATTATAGATTTGCTTACAAGAAAAGCAGCTCCAACCCCACAAATAGTTCGAGAAATTAAGATGATGACATCCTCCTCACAATGCACTCCTACTGCACCTCTAGGATACAAATGGGTTTTGTTATGTGATTATTGTAGATATTTTTATTGTTTTATCTGTATGGAACAATGTATAAAAAATAGTCTTGGATGTAAAAATATCCTAGAGAGATGGATACAGTCCTATAATCATTGTATACCTAATTCCAGTTATTTCTTGCATAGCACTAGAATGTCCAGAGGAAATATAACTAGTGATCCTATCCAGGGACAAAGATACATACATACATACATATACATATATATATATATATATATATATATATATATATATATATATATATATATATATATATATATAGTCCCATCTTGACTTATGTTGATTATTGTGCTATTATGAACCAAGTTAAATATGCTGGTTCAAGATGGATACTCTTTGATTGTGATACTTTTCACCAGAATCAGGCCTGGTGGTCTGGTTGGTTCTTATACTTTTCACTAGAATCAAGCCTGGTGGTCTGGTTGGTTCTTCATCCTACTTTGGAAATACTACCCCAGAGATGTTTTATTCTTTGACAGCAGCAAAGAAGATTTCAAACATTGGATACATTTAGAGATTGAAGAAGCAACACACCATATTGGGTGGTTCGTGTTTAATTTATCTTTCCAAGGAATTGACCTTTTATACATCAAGACTGAAACTACTGAACCTCAAAACTAAAAAATTTCCAGTAGTTTCTACAGGGATGTCTGTGTTCTTGAAGAAGATTTGATCCTAGCCATGCAGGGATATCCATTCTACAAATGCTTTAATGGTTTCCTGTCATTTTCTGATCATTACAAATCACCACCCTCCAGTCACATCAACTACGACACTCATCATAGTGACAACGAAGATTCTTTTGACTTAGTTTCTACACATAATATAATAAATAGAATGGAAACATGATGGGTCTACAAATTTGTAATAGTTAGATTCATGTCTATCAGGCTGACAATGGTGTCATGACTGTTCTGTGGGTTCCAGTTGAACTCCACTATGTTTTTCTTTATTGTCGTGTCATTCCCTAAAATTGGTATGGGTCCCCATATGGCCGAGCCTCTAAGGGACGAGATAGCAGCTGGAGTCCACCAGCTGCCCCATCCATTTGAAGGAATATACTTTTAGACTAATAGTTGCCTATAAAATATGGCAGGCAACCTTCTAGTTTTAGTATAAATAAAGCCTCCGAGTCTTTGTTAAGATCATCGGGAATGAGAGGCAAGAGTCTGAGTCTAGAGTAAGGGTAGTGTGTATCTTCTTCACTCACCTTCAGGAAATTGTGAACGAAAAACACTGATCTCATTTGTAAAGTGTGTAATCAAGAATCATTTGATCCATGTCATGAGTCTATGTAAGTTTGTATTTGATTTTGTAATATCTCTGTCAACAATCCTACTCTGTAAATTCGGTATCAGAGCCATGCATTTTTATATTATCTGAAGAAAGAAAATCTTCTTGTTATAATGGGCTATTTTTGTTTTGCAGATTCATATGTCTGAGCTATGGGTTTGGGAAATCTCCAAATACGAGATGTGTAAATGCTAAATAGCGGAAGACGTGATTGATTTCTTATGAATGGTCTCTAGCCAGTGTTGTAAGACAGAAGAGAAGCTAGTGAAAGCCAAGGAATGCATGAAGTGTTGTGTATCATCTTTTTCCCATCATAAGTAATAATATTACCAACTGCTATATTTACTTGCTTGTATTTCTTTCGCCGAACGTTGCAGTAGCATATTATTGATTCTCGCAAGAACTCTAGTCAATCTGCATATGATCTATCTTCAGAAGCCAAGTTTAAAAAATATTCATGGCTTAAAAGGATCTTAAGTTCTAATTCTTATGATCCTATATATAATACTTGTCTATTATCTCAAGAGTATGAACCAGATATCAATTGGTATATGCTGAAAATCGAACCATCAAAAATCTATGATTTTCCCATGTTTAAGTTCAGAGCTACTACTCTAATCCATTATTGTTCTGTTAATGTTCCCCTGTCACTTGGAAATAATGTATATCAAATACCCATTATTGAGAAAGAAGACATATATTGGTGACTAAAACATGGTTATAGATATGTTCATCTTGGTTTATTACAATTTGGCATAAATCTATTGGTTCACCCTGGATTAGATACATATGCTTTGTGTTGTTTTTTAGACTCTAGAAATAACCAGTTAAATGATGCTTTGATTGGTGGTTTCCAAGAACCTCTTCATAATGTCTCTATATGGTCCTTTGTCCTTCCCCGATTCTAGGTCTCTCTCATTGGCCCCTTCATTTACTTTCTTCTCCAGGCATATATACAATCAGGTTTTGATATGGAAACCCTCTCTGAAATTGCCTAGTTTCATACAACAACATGCCTTCGTTTTGTCTCTACTACGATGCCACCAATCAATCCTAATCTTATCAAACGCACTACCTCCAAAAGCGTGGTGGTTGGTCCCGGAAATGTCACCCCTTTGACTCTTGGATTTTCTTAACTGACAATCACAAATGAATGGAAAGATGACTACCAAGTAGTTCAACCCAGGTTCCACCCATCTGAGACTCAGAAACTATCAGTTGAATCTAACATCCATAGAACCCCAATACTAAGGATTGGTAGATCCAATAGTAGTAGAACATATAACATACCTACAAAATCCTATGACAGACAATCATCAAGATTGCACACATCTTCTTCTGGTTCGACAATCCAACACCCTATCTACAAACCGTTTCCTGGTAGATCCGAGTTGGATAACCATTTTTTAAATCATAAAACCATAACCAAAAAGTGTATATTCTGCAAATCTTGCATACCTACTCAACTCCTTGAGAAACACACCATTTAATATTTACGCCCTGTACAATCTCCACTTTCATTTCGAACATTTTCATCTAATGTTGATCATCTCAGACAACATTCTGACTGTCTTGAATGCTTAAAAATATCATCTTCGAGACAAATTAATATGATGTAGTATCCACTACCAAGAGTTGACAAAGAAAAGTCTTCTCTTCTTCCTCAAAGGAATCTCGAACCAGGAAACTTCACTCCTACGTTCAAGAATAATTCCTTAGCAGCAGATCTTGATTTTTTTCAGTACAGAAAAATTGATGCAGAAAAGTCACCTGACTTAATTATGTTGCAAAATTATTCCAAATACCAATTAGTATGTATAGCACAGAATCTTGATGACCTTGCTCAAGATGTCTTGCATAAGAATGGAGATCCCTGCATGGCTGGGATGAAATCTTCTTCAAGAACATAGACATCCTCGTAGAAACTGCTGGAAACTTTGTAGTTTTGAGGTTCAGTAGGTTCAGTCTTGATGTATAAAAGTTCACTTCCTTGGAAAGATAAATTAAACACGAACCACCCATTATGGTGTGTTGCTTCTTCAATCTCTGAATGTAGCCAATATTTGAAATCTTCTTTGCTGCTGTCAAATAATAAAACATCTCTAGGGTAGTATTGCCAAAGTAGGATGAAGAACCAACCAGACCACCAGGCCTGATTCTGGTGAAAGGTATCACAATCAAAGAGTATCCATCTTGAACCAGTATATTTAACTTGGTTCATAATAGCACAATAATCAACATAATTCAAGCTAGGACTCTATGTGTGTGTGTGTGTGTGTGTGTGTGTGTGTGTGTGT
>SNQJ01S0004166.1:164348-180474 GCA_010110895.2 Picea sitchensis | reverse complement strand
GTCTGGTCTCATGTGTCATCAGAGAACCAATTAGTTCATCTGTTGAAAATCTTGACAGGTCCTTGGATTTAAGGATTGTTGTTACAACCATTTCAAATTTCTTGGGTAGACTTCTGAGAATTTTCTCAACAATTCGTTGATCAGTGATGGTTTCACCAATCAATCTGATCTGGTTCACGATTCCCATGACTCTGGTCATGAACTGATCCACAGTTTTGGACTCTGTCATCCTTAGAGTCTCGAATTGCATCCACAAGGTCTGCAGTTTAACTATTTTGACCCTGTCATTTCCTTGGTAGGAAGATTTAAGGATGTCCCAGGCCTGTTTTGAAGTACCGACACATGTGATTTTCGAAAAAATCGAATCATCTACAGAATTATGTATCCAAAATTTCGCTTTGTTTTCTTTGGTCCTCAGAGTTGCCTAAGCAATTCTCTGCGCATTTGTCATGGCAGTGAGGGCGGCTGGATCTGGTTCCACATATCCGAGATCCACTGGTTCCCAACACTCTTGTGCTTGCAAGAACGACCTCATTCGAAGAGACCAAAATTCGTAATTCTTTCCCAGAAGAATCAGACCCTGAGTTGGGCCTAGATTGCTAGACGACGCCATGTTTTTTTTTTTGAATTAAATTTTATTTTGCAGAAGTACAGAGGAAAATTTTATATTTACCTCCGATCGATGAAACGTCGATTTGTCGATGGCCGATGGAAGCTTATCGGGCTTGAATTGCCTCGTGCAATGTGACCACACGCCTTGTGTTAAAGCGCTACGGGATTTTCCCGTTTTTACCTTTCAAAATGCTGAAACACGAAAAATTTGCCTTTGGACTTTTCAACGGTCCAGATCTTATCGGGATATCGCAAGTTCTGATGTCGAGTTTTTCTGACTCCTCGATTCCCCGATCTCCGATTTTTCGATGGCGTGTTCCTTTCGGGACTTTTCCCGATCGCTTTGATCGCCTCCATGCATCCTAACAGATGGACGGTCCTGATTTCTCCTAGGGATATCGCGATTTGAAATGTTCCGGACTTCTCGTCTCCTGGATCCGCGATTTGCCGAATCCCGTAAAGCCGATGAACTCCCTTATCGGGATTTTTCCGAAAGCCTCGATCTCTGCCACGCGTCCTCACAGATGGATGGCTCAGATTTGCGTTGGGGATTTCACTGGAAAGAAACCCGATCACTTGTTCTCAGGATTCTCGATTTGCCGAATCTCGATATGCCGATGGGCTTTTCCTTTTCGGGACTTTTCCCGAGCCTTCGGATTTACGCCACGAGTCCTTGAAAGATGGACGGTCCTGATTCAGCCTCGGGATATCGCAACTTGCGATGCTCCAAATTTCTGTCAACGTGAAACCGCGATTGCCGAAACGCCGACGGTTTCCTTGATGTTCGCCACGTGTTCGGTCAAAATGGATGGCTGAGATCTGATCGCGATTTCGCGAGTTGCGACACCAAAATTCTTTGACAACTTGAAACCCCGAATGCTGATGTGACGATGCGTTGATCTGCTGCCACCTGTCCTCTGAGATGGACGGCTCACAGGTCTTCTCGAGATTTCGCGATATCGCATATCGGAGTTTTTGGAGTGCAATTGTCTTTGCGCATCCAACTCCCGATTACCGATATTGCGATGGAATAGGATCTCGCCACGTGTCTCTTGATGGACGGTCCAAATGACGTCGAGATTTCGCGACTTCACAAGTCGAAATTTCTCCTGCGTGCTTCAAACGACTAAACGTCGTGCACCTTCTTGGTGATCTAACAGCTGTCGGGCCTTTGCACAAGATCTGACGGCTGAAACTCTTTCGCCTTTTCCGCACTCTCCTCGTCCCTTCTGGACTGGTTTCCCGCTCTGGATTCGTTCGCAGGACGAATCTTACGGCCTCAGTGGCTGTTCTTTTCATCTGTGGAAGAAAGATTCGTGAATCTTTCAAGGATTTGAAAGAAATACACAAATTCTTCGTTATCTGCTACAATCTTTGACAGATTTGAGCGATTTCCCGTAAATCTTTAAACGATTCTTCCTTCTGCATGAATCTTTAACAATTTTGAACGTTTTCTTTGAGTTCTTTAAGCGAACTTCCGTTCTACAGCTCTTCTTCGTCAATCTTTGACGATTCTTGAAAAATTGTGCAGGTTTCTTTAAAGTTTCTTCTTTTGCGTTCTCTTCGTCCAGGATCTTTCGAGCATTGTACGCTCTGCTTCCTCCGCAAGCTTCTTACGACGATCTTTTGAGAGTATTGCAGACAGCGCTCCAAGCCTTGTGAAAAGTTTGTGTCGCGTGCTCTCAAGATCCGTGGAGCTCTGTACTGTGAGGATCGTGTTGCTCTCCGAACTGTGTGAAGAGGCTTACTGTTGAAGCTCTGATACCATGATAAATTGTGAAGCAAAGAGAAAATGCAGAAAATAATAGAACAGTATATTGAAATGTATGAAGAAGTACAGAACTCAGAAGATTACAATGTAATGGGAGATGGCTAAGCTAAGTATACTCAAGCAATACAAAAATAGAAAGTACAACTGTCTAGTACAGCTGGCAGTGTACGGTCAGCCTGTTGAGGTTACATTATGTTTAACACTATTTGCATTTGGCTGAACACAATTCAATATAAGAAGCATATCAAATATGAAATCGATGAGCGGAACAATAATATTTGATCTAGGTATAAAACTACTGAAACGAAGTAAAACCTAATAGTTCTAGTAGTTGACAAACACAGTGCCATGAGATGAAAACCATCTGGAAAAAACTCACGAAGGCAATTACTAAAAGGGGTTAACAAGTCACGAGCTAACCACATTCCATAGATGACAGCAAACTACTTTATTATCTCATCGCTCGACCTTAATACAAATGCGAGACTGTAAGATATAGTCTCTACATTGATAAGAAAACCTTTAGAGAATCTAAAGAGGTTAGCATAAACCATCAAGGGGAAAAGACGACAGAGTAAACTATGTTTGTGAGGGCTCAAAGTCATACAAAGGGTTCCCAACCCTTTGTATAAGAACGTTTTAGATGAATAATCTTTGTATTAGAATAGATAAATAAAATGTTCAGGGTGGTAAGCTCATCGAGAATAAATTAGAGGAGTAATCTTTCTAACTAAAGCTGAAAAAAATTCAGTTTACCAGAAATGTTCACGACCCAAGATAATTATAATAAAACAAAATAGCAATAACTGAGAAAAACACCGACCTCGCTCTATATACAACAAAGAAAGAGAGCCTTTCCTTTTGAAATTTAAGGGACCCAACTTAACAAGAATTCTAAATTCGTTGAGGCGGTAGAAACCCCATGGCTATCCTGAGGAGAGTTATTCATGTTACCAGTAGAGGAAATATTGGACAGTAGGTCACAGTGAGGGTAATAACCCTCCTTACTCATAACAAATCCGTAAAAAGAGAACTCCAAACAATCGACCAGTACAATGGAAGTGAGTAATAGAGAAGAGTCGTTACTTTCGAAGAGTCTCAGAATTTTGAGTCCATCATTGTACCAAACATCGTAGAAGGTAGCTCTTCTACGAAATGGAGTTTTATGAGACGTTTCTGGCACCAGGCTCCCAGGTTGTAGGTGGACGTTTCCTCAGGCATTCAATGCAGAGTTGCATCCCCTGTAAGTCACCGCCTTCTCTTCTCGCGTCCTTCCTCTTCCCCGGTTTCTTTTTCGTTCTCACCATTCCCGCATTGCCTGCTCCTGCTCTGGACCCAGTCAAGTAAAGAATCAATCGGGTGGCCTGCTTCTCACTGGTTCAGGTAACCCAATCAAATTCCTTTTGTTTTCTGCATTCTGTCGCTCCTCTCCATGAACTTCCCGAATGCATATGAGTTCAAGATTGGTTTTTTGTTCTGTTTTGATTGAGCGTTGTGGTATTAACTGGGTTTTATTTCTATTTATCACCGAGTTACTCTGGATAACCTTTCGGATTCTTCTCAAAATGATAAAACAAAATCTCAGAACTCGGTATAAAAGCTACACTTACTTGCTTAGGCTGCCCTTACCTCAGTGTCTCACAAACTGCAATCAGTACCTCTAAAATCTCAGGTAGAACAGCTTGACAGCTTTAGAAAACTTTACAGCTTGATCAACAACATTTACAAAACAAACCCCAATGCCAACTGCAGAAACATAGAAAACTTTTCAGTTTTCGTCATACCTGCTGAAGTTCTCATTTCTGGCAGAACTCTATATTTATGCTTGGCTGTATCAGTGGATTTATGCAAAATATCTTTATCATTGAAATTTCCTAAGTGGGATTGGGCCATTGGCCAGCCTGTGTTCATGGTCGTCCCATGTTGCTACAATATAAGCATAAAACAATTCATTCCTAAAAAAATTACCTCGTTGATTAGGCTCCTGGGCAGAATTTTTTTAATAAAGATTCCATATTGGCTACCTAATGATAGCTAGATCATTTGTGTAGAATTGTGATTTAATTCATTAACACTTTCCATGGCAGAGTTATAAATTGCAAGAATAGTTCATCCCTTCATCTTTTCGCATTAAATATTCAAACTCATGGCAGCCTACTGAAAGCAATCACTTGTTAGACCATTTTGCTTGACGGTTTTGTAAACTTTACAGCTTTTTGCTTGACGGTTTTGTAAACTTTACAGCTTGATCAACCACATTTACAGGTTGACGGCTTTAGAAAACTTTACAAAACAAACACCAATGCCCTTACCTTAGTGTCTTTTTACAGCTTGATCAACCACATTTCCCCTTTGGGCTTACATATTATTTTCAGTGGGTCTTGACCCTGCACTAGAGTTCTTTGGGGATTCAAAACCATGACTGAACATGTACAACAATCTAGTACCCAACTTATATCCAAACCAATTGAAGAGATGAAATCTGCACAAATGGGTTTTCTGTGCCTTTTTTCCCTTTTCAATCTACTTGTAGACTTAGATGGCTGAGTGGAGCATCCATCTTACCCAAAACATTTGGATGTATGTGCCAAAGTAATTGAAGAACCTAAGATCGTCCTCTTTCTCATGTAAATTATAATATTTTGCAAGATCAATATGAATATTCTTTGCCACTTCACTTATAGAACATGCAAAATTTTCAATATTTGTTACTTTTAATATGTATATAGAATGACTGGTGCCTACATTTGACTGCTAAAAAGTTCAAATGTTATTAGACCTGTCCAACACCCATTGTCATCTTTTTAAATGTAGTTAATTTAACCACTGTCAATGCTTGTCTGAAAGAATGTACAAGCTATGCTTTTTAATCTCTCTTTGAAAGTTACTTCTCCTTAGGGTCAGACAAAAATATGCACACTTGTCCACTCCCAAGAAACACATATCCATGCCAGGCATTTTCCCCCTTTTCAAAAAGGAGGGCTTATATCCATAATCCAACTAAGTTTGGAGAGCAGATAACCAAATTGTCCATTGAGAACTTATATCCATAATCCAACTAAGTTTGGAGAGCAGATAATATTGAGAAATTGCTCATTGGGTTGTATTTTTGGAAATTGCCCAAAAATAAACAAAATTTCCTAAACAATATTTAGGATACAAAGGAGAAATGATGCTTTTTAGTTGTTTTGACAAGAGGATAAATAAAGAAACTCTTGAGGGAAAATTTTCATATTCTAATGTGTTTTAGACGATGCCCTTAAATGTAGAACTGATAAAAATTCCCATTCTCTTCAAAAACAAACTCTTAGACTCAGGAACATTTAAAAATGAAGAGAAATAATGAAGAAATCGTGAAGAACCATTGTATGGAAGAGACACCAAAATCGAATCTTGTATGGAAGAGACACCAAAATTGATTCGAGTGTGTAGATGAATGAAACTCAAATGTGAAAACAGAATTTCAAAACGTAACAGCAGTAATAAGCATTGCTTAAAACTTATAACCATAGCTTCCATAGGCCATCCTGAGTCATTGACTACTCTCAGAATTTGCAAGTTTGGGCAGATATATGCATGTATCTTTGAAAAAGAATCATAAAATTTAAATGCTGTCTCACCTGTAGCTAACATGATCCATATCAAAATATTTCATTTTTCACCTGCAGTTAGGCCTGTATTATTCAATAAAATCACAAAATGGAGGATTCATATGAAAGCAAGTCTTACACATGAACTCAGACAAATCCATAAACATTGATGCCAAAATATTTTGTTTGTTTTCCTGTATATCAACATCATTTTCATGTATCCTTAATTGTCATACAAAACTCCCAAGACATCAATGATATCATTGTGAAAGGAGATTTAATACAATGTGAATCTAAATGATGGTTCACCGGTATAAGAAGATCAATTTTTCTACATGGAACATTATATTCACCAATGCATATTAGACCCTTGTCTCATAACAACATCTGAGGGAAGAGGCTCAAGAACCCTGGCACTGGAATTTTCTGTAAGAAAAATCAACTTATTGCCTCTGAACATTCAAAATAAATAACAAAATAAATAACAACACCACTAAGATCCTAGTGTTTTTAGTTTCTCTGTAGCGTTGTGCTTGTCATGCAACCAAAAATGTTAGCATGGTGGTTAACAAGTTCACCCTTGCTATAAACACACTTTGCACAGAGAGAGTTCATTCATAAAGAGAGAATATGTTCATAAGGCATTAATCAAACAAACTAAGCATCCACCAAATGTCTTTGTACTCATTTAATTACTAAAAAAGGATAACCTCTATCATGGGATGAAATTAGGTCTATTTGCTATTTTAACTTGTTGACTCTTAAAAGTATTCATTTATCGCTTACAACTTTAAGGCTTAGATACACTAAGCACGCCGAGCATTTAACCCCAAATCCACAACATTTAACCCTAAATCCACAAAAAATATCTACAGACATGCATAGAGGATGAATTGATATCTTGGATATATTTGCAAGCTCGCCCAACGCTATTCCCCATTCTCAGTGCATTTATTTTTAATGTTTTAACAAAAGTAATGCAAGTTGTTCCTCAATTTTTTTTTCTTCCTTGTATAGTTTATGTGCTTTCATTCTTGCTGCCAATTGATGTTTACACTCCCAGTCAAAAAACAATAAATATTATAGGAAGATATAAATTAAGATTCCCAGATAAGTAAAACATGAAGAAACATTATTGGCTAGAAGAAGAAGGAAGGTATGAATTATTATTGATATAGAACGAAATCCCATCACAAGGATATGCCACTGTAGTAGTTGCTTGTAATAACAGACATCACATGGATAACAACCACAACCCAAAGAAGGACCCATAAGTCACTAGAGAAATTGTACCATAGGACGATCAAAGCTTATCCTTGATGGAATTAAAACACGTTACATCTCTGTAAACAAAATTGTGTGCTCTCTCTAGAGACTTGTCGATGTACTAAACAAGAATTTTGTAAACAGACTTTCATTGTTTCATGGATGACTTAGAAACCAAAGTACAAGCCAACCTCAATTTGTTTATTAAATAGATTACATCTTATGATTCAGGACCTGGACAATGCTCATTCTCACAGACCTCTTTCGCACTAAAACAATTTTTCTTCTTACACATTCATGATGATTCATGACAAATTGAGAAATTCTTCTTGGCCATTTCGAAGGAAGGACAAATTGAGAAAGTCCTCTGCATTATCAATAAGCTGTAAAGTAATTCTATTTTAGAATAATTGAACTAAGCATATTATTTTTATTAATTATTGAAAGCAATTGCTTGTCACACCTGTCCGCTGCCCATTTTTGCACATGATTTGTTTCTCTGAAAGTGACATCTTATGTACAAATAACAAGCATTTCAACTTCTTTCTAGTAGTTTATTACTATCATCCCTGTAGAAATTCAGTCCATATGTTGGGGAAAAAACTTCTTATAATATTCTTTCAAAACTTGTTCAAATCTCTTCCTCTTTGAGTGCTTCAATTTCATGCTTCATCATTTTCCTTGGACAGGTTTGTATCTTGGGAGCCTTCTTTTCTATTTTATCATATGCCATTTTAATTACAACTGGAAGAGATTATGAAGCTTAATTTATCATACCTTCATGGATTGATTCAATCTTGCTTCTTTACTTGGTTGATCATCCTTGGATGCTTGAAGACACTCTTTGGCTTCTTCTTTTGTGATTTCTTGAACTGGCTGCAATCACAGTCTTCTTTCTCTTATCAACATTTTTCTCCCATCATTCAAGACTAGTTCCTTATCCTTTGAATTATCAACTTCATCTGCCTCCTTCATCAAATTCTTATTTCTACATGAATCCATTTTCCTATTCACACCTTTCACGAACTTTGGTCCATTGATTATGTGACTTGAGCTTTCATTTTGTGCTAGGAGAGAAGTTTGCACCATCATGTATGTATTTTCTTCTTGTTGTTTTTTCCTCTCCCAAACCTTTATATTATCTTTCTTTTTTCTGGTAATGGCATTATGTTCTTGGTTTTGTACATACCAGGCTTGCTCACATTCATCCTTATTTTCTTTTTCTTGTTTTCTCTTCCATGCCCTTTTGTATCCTGGTCTAGAAAGTTTTTTCATGCTTCTTCTATAATATTGTGCTATGTGTTCATAGTTATTGCATTTNACAGGTTTGTATCTTGGGAGCCTTCTTTTCTATTTTATCATATGCCATTTTAATTACAACTGGAAGAGATTATGAAGCTTAATTTATCATACCTTCATGGATTGATTCAATCTTGCTTCTTTACTTGGTTGATCATCCTTGGATGCTTGAAGACACTCTTTGGCTTCTTCTTTTGTGATTTCTTGAACTGGCTGCAATCACAGTCTTCTTTCTCTTATCAACATTTTTCTCCCATCATTCAAGACTAGTTCCTTATCCTTTGAATTATCAACTTCATCTGCCTCCTTCATCAAATTCTTATTTCTACATGAATCCATTTTCCTATTCACACCTTTCACGAACTTTGGTCCATTGATTATGTGACTTGAGCTTTCATTTTGTGCTAGGAGAGAAGTTTGCACCATCATGTATGTATTTTCTTCTTGTTGTTTTTTCCTCTCCCAAACCTTTATATTATCTTTCTTTTTTCTGGTAATGGCATTATGTTCTTGGTTTTGTACATACCAGGCTTGCTCACATTCATCCTTATTTTCTTTTTCTTGTTTTCTCTTCCATGCCCTTTTGTATCCTGGTCTAGAAAGTTTTTTCATGCTTCTTCTATAATATTGTGCTATGTGTTCATAGTTATTGCATTTGTAACATTCAAATTTGTAATGTAGGGAAAAAAAGGATTGTGGTTTCTATCAACAATCCCATGAGAAATTCTAGTTTGGCTGTTCTAGTTCTATTCTTCACATAACTATTTCTTCCATAGATTATGCAATCTATTGTCTTAAGACCAAAATTTTTGTAACCAAAACAATAACCAAGAAAAAAAAAATTATACCTGGTAGTGGAGGGTCTTCTTGATGAAGTAACTCTTCTAAACTCGGCCTTATTTTTCTTGAATGAGGAATCAGTCTCTTGCTGGTCAAGATTTATCTCCTCATGCTTGTCTTCACTATAGCTATGGATTTTAAGAATATTTACATAACTTTCATGCTTCTCTTCAGTTTTCTTTTCTCATGACTTAGTTCTTGCACTTTCTTCAAGAGTCTTTTGATTGTTCTCATAGTCAAGGCCCTCTTTGTCAAATGGATATATTATATAACTAAGAATGTTATCCAATATTTCTAGACTCATCTCAAACTTCAATATTCTATTTAGATTATCAGTGGTTTTCTCTAGTTCCTTTCTCAAAGAGTCAATCTCTGCCTTCATCTTCTCACAGTTTTCTTCTTTTACTTTCAGCTGAATTTTCATTATTTCTTCGGTCCCTTTTGTCTCTTCTAATTATTTCCTTAGAGAGGAAGTTTGTGTTTCAAGTATCTCAAAAGATTGATCCTTTTATTTTAGTTCTCTTTCTGTTAGTTCACTTGTTGTTTCAAATCTTTGTAACAAATGATCCTTTAGTAACATATTTTCTCCTCTAAGATTTGTGATTTAATCTTGATCACAGATAGGTTATCCTATATTATCAGTTGTCTCATATTTATACTTCAACAATTCACCTTTTATATTTATATATATTTTTTTGAATCTGTCTATTTCCTCTAAAGAACAAATGAGTTATGCTTCAAGGTTCACTTCAGCCTCAAAATCATGATTGTATTCTTCTATTGAATTTATGTGTTTATGCGTTTATGTTTCTAGGTTTTTGAAGAGAGTCTCTTCTTTGTATTTCATTGATCCTCCTTTGGGATTCTCGGTTGTGTTGGATTCCTCGGTGTTTGATTAACCATCTGAATTGTCACATATTTGTGTTCTTCTATCGATGTCCAGTTCTAGCATTTCTAAGGTTTCTTGCTTTGTGTGGAGGTCTTGTAGCTTGTCCCAAAGATCTTTGGCTGACTTGCATTGTCCCACTTTGGATTTTTCAGAATCCACTAAGCCACCTAATATAAAATTCATGGCCATTGTATTGTTTTCACATGCCTCTGTTTCAGCTGCATCCATTGGTTGAGTTTTTGAGGGAGTACAACCAATGATAACTGATTGACATACATATTAACCTAGTGCCTGTAGATATGTCTCCATTCTTATTTTCCATAATATATAGTTTGTTCCATCAAATGAATGGTTTGACATCCAATCCATGTGTTCTTCGAGGGATCACCTTCCAGTGGTTAGATTGTTCTTGAAGGAACCCACTCTAATACCAATTGTTGGAATAGACATAGATACTAAGAGGGGGGGTGAATTAGTATATAATACTTTTTTTCACTTTATCTCAATTATTAACATTGCATATTAGTATGCGACATTAACTGGAAATAGAACAACACATTCACCATAATAAGATAAACATAGTACACAAGATGAAATGTGGAAACCATTAATAGGGAGAAAACCACAATTTTTTTTTTTTTATAATTCAATTATTATAGTATCAGGATCCAACTTGTGAGGGACACCCATCCCTATTGTAAGCACCAACTTACAAGACTGCAGGAACCAACCTATCATAAAAAGCACCCACATGTTAATTGCAGACACTAATCTGCCAAGGACACCAATCCTTGCTACAAGCACCAACTTGTAGAACTACATGCACCAACTTGCACTGTAAGCTCCCACTTGTTAATTGCATAAACCAATCTACCAAGGACACCAATCCTCGCTACAACCAGCAACTTGTAGAACTGTAGGCACCAACCTGCACTGCAAGAACCCACTTGTTGATAAAGAAGTCACCAACCTTCAATGTAAGCACTAACTTATAATGAGGACTTTAATCCTCTTCCGAGCTCCACCCTTCCACCCTTAGAAAATCAAATATTCATTTTTTCCATTCTCTATCCTCAGAGCCTATTCTCTTCGCACTCTTCTTTCCACGTCCATCTTGCTTCACTCTTCACACATCCTGGAATCATTACACACACACACACACAAACACAGATATATATANTGAGCACATACACCAACCATTTGTTCTTAACCAATCATATTCAACAAGTCAGCTCTAGGTCCATCGATTCTCCATTAAATCAAGCTACAAAACTCTTCATGAAAACCAGTCTTCATCTTCCTTCCATCATACACAATTTTTCACACAGACCTTAATGATCAAAAGCCATCCAATCTGATATTTGAACAAATTGTGACCATCGATATGTTCTCTATCCAATAAGACACACTATACAACCTTGACACACAACAACCATCTGATCATTTCTTCGTTTGATCACAATTGTCCGATATGGAATTCCAATCAATATCCTCTATTTATTTACGATCGCTTTCATCGGGATCACCAGGCCTATCAGACACTTGGGATCACAATACTAAACCACATTAGGATCTAGCCTGACGATTATATCCATGATATCGGGCGCGTTGGGTTACACTCAACACAATATGTCCTCGTTGCTTAATATTCATACGATATTATATAAATAGCTATTGTTGGCTCTCATATTCTTGTTCATCGCATTCCATCCACTTCGTAATATAACTACACTCTGACCAGAGCCTCTTCGATGGAACATGAACCAATGGATCCAATGGTCCTCACAGTATGAAATCAATGGCTTTGATCACGTCGCTCTTTCAACATGCACGACTGTTATCTCTCATCTCTCTATATTATCGTGATAAATTCAGGTGGGACCCATGATAATATACGAATGAGATTGCATCTCATCTACTCATTGATATACAATTTAGATTTTTCCTTAGAGCTCCTTTGTTGGACTACCAGAGCCTCTCTAATGAACGGTGGAGATATGATTTCTACTTAGATCAATGGCTAAGATTTGATACAATTTCATAACGGTATCCATGTCCAATTGGGGCTCACTTTCATTTCGCACAATTAAAATCTGACACACGTTACCCTATAGGATAATCTAGCTGCCATGACAACATCTTGAAATTGTGACACAAGGATCGATTTCAATACAACGCATGGCATTACACATAGAAGATGATGTGGCACTGATGTGACTATGAAATCATCACTTCCTCCATCCCTTCTCCATATACCTTGTTGATTTGGCACTTGAAACATGGAATTGTCCTTGTTTCTTGCGTGTCTCTGACATTACAACTGTTGTGGATAATATGAGATGGATTACTATCATTCTCGGAGTCCCTCATTAAAATAATAACTCCGCTCACAATCTACTTTGATCATTACATCTCCAAACAATAGCTGAGATCTACTAGCCATGCCAAATCAATGGCTATCACTGGCTCTCAAATATTTTCCCATCAGAGTCTCATAGCTACCTTGCTCTCCAATTAATGATCCAGATTATCTTCTTCTACTTGAGTCCCAATGTAGCCTTACACTTTAAACACTCAGATTCCTTGTCATCAAATTAATGACCCAATTTTTTTTTCTATGTCGAATCAACAACTATGATTTCCTCCAATATTTTGATACTAATATGTTGTGTGATGTGCTGACATGGATTTCTGTACTATTCCAACGGATTTCTTAGTTATTTTCGTGGCTTCTGCGTGTATTGGACATGGTATCTGACGTCGCACTGACATGGAAACTGACCTCATGCTGACATTATTACAACTTATTGCCCTATTCAAAACTCTGAGCTAGATCTATGATTGTGTGTGTCCAAATATACTTATGCCATGTGGTTCATTCAATGCGCTATACGTGGATGATATCATGGATCGATCCATTAGAGGTATATCGGCCTCTTCCATATGACCTCAGACTATGACCAAGTGCTTAGGTCATCAGACTGCTTCTGGTTGAAGTGTCTCAAAATGGCCTGAGATAAGCACTATGAAAACTTGTACTCTGAGGAAACCACACCAGTCCGAATAGTTCTACAACGTCGATCTTTTTTTAAGAATTTAATTTTTGTCATCAATTTAGATAAGGGATTCCCTGCTTGCATTCATACTTCATAAAGTCACCTTTTCATTGTAAACCCTTCGAATTTGAATCTTCTTGTGTATGTGGGATAATTTTGTGATCGTTGTTTACTTGATCTTGGTTGACTGAGACCTCTCTTGCTAAGCTCATTGTTTCTCATTCCTTAATAACTTTCCTGAGCTTCCTTTGCACCTTCTAGCTTTAGAAAAATACAATTGTTTTCCATATGAATCTTTACCTCCTCGATTTCATTCCTTTGTTTTAATATGGTTGTCTCATTCGCAAGTTCTCTTCATCCATGTGCATTCCGAATTTATTCTAGTTGTCTTATTATTTCATATTCATTTCACCTTCAGGGTAAACACATAACTCTTGCAAAAAACCAATAGTGCATACTCATCAACACACAAGGGAATTATTTTCTTTGATATGGTTCAATCCTTGGACCTGTCATCAGAGTCTACCTTTGACATCAATGACAACACCATTTTCAACATGTTCCTATACTCTAATAAGTGCAACATGTACCTATACTTAATAATGTACCTAGAGGTATAATATGGGATACTTATGGAGTTGTTGGAACATCAATAATTTTTTGTTCTTCACACTTCTCCTGTATGAAGTCGGTCAAGTAGTCGACCTACATCTAGATACATTATATTGGGTGATTGACTAGAACTCTACATTAGTCGGTTGAGTAGTCGACATGCCTATCGGTTTGGCAGTGAAATAACAGTCGAAGATATTCGAGAAATGGATCAACCAACCAAACAATTGACTACAATATGGACGCATGGTCATTCGAGTCGAGCACACTTGTTGATTCGACTAGATAGCACTAATTTTATAGAGTCAATCGACAATTATATGTGGACAAGATCTTCCCGATTACAAAAAATGTAGTTATATCTTGAGGATATAAATAATATACCCCTTGGGTCATTATCATCAAGAAAATAAAGAACATGTCGATTGAGATATGTAATATGAATTATGATGTCCTGATCATAGTGCACTCTACTTAAGTGTTGTAACGATGTCTTTAGACAACACCTTTTTCTTTGAAAATTTATTTTCTCTTCGATTATCTAAATGGATTTCTTTTCTATTTCATGATTAATTCAACCCAATTCCACAACACAGTTTCAGAACCGATGGTTTGAAACCTCACCTAATATCTGCAAATCTCATTGAGTCAGATCTATTGTGTTATTAACTCTAGGCCTATGGTTTGCTAATTGGAACTTATTGAAAAGTAAAAGTTTATGTCTAGATATCGAAGATGTATTTGAAGATTAATCATGTTATTCTATGTTAAGAACCAAATCTCAATATAGCATAGAAAAACCTCAAAATAAGAACTCAATGCCTTGAAAAAGAGAGAAATTAAGATAATAAACCTCTTCGAGGGGACAACCTCCTTATACCCACATAAATGTCCAAATACAAGATGATTCAAAATGAAAATGTCTCCTTGGTATATATAGGAGACTAGGAGTTACAATTACAACTAATGGACCCAAGCTGACATAAATAAAGTAACATTAATAATGTAATATGCCACAATTAAGGGGTAATGTGCCACTATTTAGGGCTTAACATGCCCCTCCCCTTGAGACAAGTGTTGTCTGCAATGCTTGAGTATCTCTGGATGCTTCTGTATAAAAGACTCGTCTTCCCAAGTGGAATCTTCAGCTGATAGTTTTCTCCATTTAATGAGATACTCTGAAATGGATCTATTCCTTAGCTGGCAACTTCTTGTGTCATTGATGGCTTCAAGCTCCAATATGATTTTTCCTTCCTCATCGAGTTATGGAAATATAGTTTGAACTGGGATCTTATCACCTATAACCTTCTTTAAGCATGAAACATGAAAAACTGGGTGTACTCGTGAAGATGTAGTCAACTCCAATTTGTATGCCATAGTACCAATCTTTTGCAACACCTTATAAGGGCCATAGTACTTTGGTGATAATTTATTATCCTTCTTGGCTTGCTTGAGGGACATCTGTTTGTATGGTTGTAGTCTTAAAAATATTCAATCCCCTACTTCAAAACTTCTTTCACTACGATGTTGATATGCTTGTTGTTTCATGCGATTTTGTGCCATGGTCAGGTTGTCCTTTAATATTTGGAGAGCTTTTTTTTTATGCTCGATGTGATCTTCCACTGCTTGAACCTTATATTTTTCTTTTAGAGAAGAAGTGATGGAAGTAGGGTGGTATCCATAGAGTGCCATAAATGGTGTCATTTTTATTGTAGTATGAAAGGAAGTGTTATACCACCATTCTGCCAAGGGTAACCATTTGAACCATTGTGTTTGTTTATCAGAGACAAAGCTACAAAGGTAGCCTTCCAGACATTTGTTCACTATCTCGGTTTTTTCCATTAGATTGAGGATGATAGGATGAGCTATGAGCCAATTGAGTACCCAGCCAATAAAATAATTATGTCCAAAAATGTCCAGTGAAGATGGGATCTCTGTCACTTACAATAATCTTTGGGCTTCCATGTAACTTTTGAACTGTCTTTGTTGATACTGAGAAGGGGGTGAATCAATATCAAGTACAATTTAAAACGTTTTTCAACTTATACTTAAACCATTCAACTATATCTAATGATCAATGAACAATAGTATAAGAGTTACACCAATATACCACAATACACCATGCACAATATATGATAAATAATCAATAGTTATTGTTCAAGGGAAGTAATGACTTCCAAAGGTAGCTACA
>SNQJ01S0004166.1:149860-160217 GCA_010110895.2 Picea sitchensis | reverse complement strand
AACAACATGATGTATACTATCCATTCATGGGTGTTGTATATGCATGTGCATTGTCCTTCATGTCCAAATACCTTTATCAATCTTGTGGTCCAAAACCCATGACTAGGGTTGACATCAATGACAACAACCAATCTTCCAACAGTCTCCATGAATGCAGTGGCAATTGTACTGGCTTTGAGGGGATGAGAGAGTGCACAAAAGTGTGCATACTTGGTCAATCTATCAACAATCACCATGATGACACTCTTTCCTTCATACTTTGGTAACCTTGTGATGAAATCCATGGAAATCTCCTCCCAGCGTTGACTTGGGATGGCTAATGGTTGTAAAATACCCGGGGTCTTAATTGTTTCCACTTTATTTTGTTGGCAAACCAAATATGCTACCACAAATCTTTGAACATCAGTTTTAAGGCCATCCCAAAAAAATTCCTTCTTGACCCTATGGTAGGTTTTCAAAAATCCTGAGTGCCCTCCTACCAAAGAGGTGTTCAATTCCAATAGTACCTTTTGTTTGAGTTGGGAGTTCTTACACAATTATAAGCGATCTTTGTACCATAGTGAATTATTTTTCCATGTAAATGTATCTGATGAACTGGAATCTTGCTGCAACCTTTGAATGAGAGTCCACATGTTTTCGTCATTCTTCCATTCATCCTTTGCTTCTTTTATCCAATCGGGTTGAATGATTGAGATAGCATAGAGAAAGGCCTCAACATCTTCATCATTTCTTGAGAGTGCATATTCCACAACATTTTGCTTCCATTTTTTATAGATGATTTCAAAATCATAACCCAATATCTTGGTCACCCATTTTTGTTGTTCTTCTAAAGATAGTCTTTGTTCCAAGAAGTATTTAAGACTATCATGATCTTTTTTGACCTTGAAGTGCCTACCTATTAGGTAAGGGCTCCATTTATTCAATGCATGTAGTATTTCCATCATTTCCTTCTCATAAATTGGTTTTTGTAAGTCCTTTCCATTGAGTGGCCGACTTTCAAAATCCAGGGTCCTTCCTTCTTGCATTAGGACAACACCAATGCCATTTCCCGAGGCATCACATTCCACAATAAAGGTTTTTGTGAAGTCTGATGTGGTCAAGACATGAGCTTTTCACATCACCTCTTTAAGTAGTTCAAAATATTTAGTTTCCTCTGGAGTCCATGAAAATGCATCCTTCTTAGTTAGTGTCATTAAACGTGATGTTATTCTCCCATAGTTCTGAACAAACTTGCGGTAGTAACATGTCAAACCCAAAAATCCTCTAAGATTATTCAATGTTTTGGGAATCGGCCAGTCTATCATGGCCTTAATCTTGTTAGGGTCTACCTTGACACCTTCATGAGATACAATATGACCCAAATACTCTACCTCCTTCACCCCAAAGAAACATTTGGATGGTTTGGCATATATTTGTTGCCCCTTTAGTAGTTGTAGCACCTTGTCAACATGTCGCACATGATCCTCCCAAGACTTGCTATAGATTAGTATATCATCAAAAGATACCAGCACAAATTTTCAAAGGAAGGGCTTGAAGATGGAATTCATAAACCCTTGGAATGTGGAAGGTGCATTTGTAAGGTCAAAAGGAACGACCAAGATTCATAATGGCCTTCATGAGTTCAGAATGTTGTTTTTGGAATATATTCTTCCTTCATTCTAATCTGATGATACCCAGAACATAGATCCAACTTTGTGAAATAGATTAATCCATGTAGTTCATATAACAATTCACCAATGAAGGGAATGGGAAACTTATCTTTAATAGTGATCTTGTTGAGCTCTCTATAATCTAGACACATACGCCATGATCCATCTTTCTTGAATACCATTACCACCGGTACAGAGTAAGAACTTTGGCTAGTTCTAATAATGTCAGCCTCTAACATTTCTTCAACCATGCACTCAATTTCACACTTCTGGGCATAAGGGTATCTGTATGGTCTGATATTAGGAGGAACACTTCCAGGAATTAGGTGAATATCATGACCATGATTTTGAGTGGGTGGAAGACCTTTGAGAATATCTTCAAATACTTTGGAATTCTTATCAATGATCCCTTGGAGATCTAGGGGAATATATGGCTTAGATGTTTGAACATCTAGTGAGCATAGTTGTGCAATTACACCTTGATTCCCCTTTTTCAATAATTTTTCCATGCCATTAGAGCTTATCACCTTACCGGGTTTCCATGTGATACCTCTTAACTAAATTTATTTTCCTTTCAATGAAACTTTCATGAAAATTTCTTGAAAATTAAAATCCATTGTTCCTAATGATTGTAACCATTGGATTCCTAGTACGACATTAGCACCACCCATGGATATAGCAATCATTGGACTATTCATTACATATTCCCCCATAGTAAGATTCATCTTATGGCATTTTCCTGAGCAATCGATAGTTCCTCCATCTACAATCATTACTTGAAATTCTGGTGCTGGATATACAAAGCAATTGAGAGCTTTGGCTAATTTATAGTGAATGAAATTATGAGTAATACTAGAATCAATTAGGACTATTACCTTTTTCTTTTTGATATATCCTTCGATCTTGAGGTTTTGAGGAGTGTTAATTCCAGCAAATGCATTACATGATATCGTGGCAGTCAACTCTTCAGAAAAAATCGCTTAAATGTTTTCATCTTGAGATGGTTCTTGTTCTTGTTCTTGTTCTTCTTCATCTTCACAATCTATGTAGAATAATTTTTTCTCACCACACTTATGTCCCTTACTATGCTTGCTATCACAATTAAAGCATAAACCTTTTTCTTTTCTTTCCTCCAATTGTTGAGGTGTCAACCTTGTAGGTTGAGGTGTTTTAGAAGAAGGATCAGTATTCTCTCGATAGATGTTAGGAGTGGTCCTTCTAGTTTCCATGGCCATATTTTTACTTTCAACATTTCTTGCCACCCTAAATGCATTCTCCAATGATTTGGGTTCCCAAAGGCGAACCTCATGTTGAATGTTATCTCTTAAATTTCCTATGAATACATCAATCAAGTGATCATCTGGAATATTTGTTACCTTTATATTCAATCTTTGGAAGTTCTTAATGTTCTCTATAACTGAATCCTTTTGCTTGAGAAGGTATTGCGCCTTGTATCCTCATAGTGTGCTATCATTTCTTCCTTGAAAATTGTCCAAGTGACAAGTGATTTATGAGAACAAATCCATCGATACCATACAAATTGATTGGGTTCTAAATATAAAGAAGGAATTTGTACATTTTGTGTATGTGGCACATTATGTAGATCAAAGAATTGCTCCATCTAAAGTATCCATGCGATTGGGTCATTTCCATCAAACTTCCTCATATCGATCTTATGAACGTGGTTGGTCTTCAACCCAAAGTTGGATTTTTTTCATTCTTGATTCATCTTCCTTGTGTCCTCATCATGAATTTCATGGGATACATTTTCACTTTCAGGTGTTCTCTCTATTATGAAATTTTTCAATCCTTCCATGATCTCCCCTTTTAAACCATCCATCTTAGTATCCATTATTGCCTCCAATTTAGCTTCAGTTGAATCCATCATCCCTTGTAGTTTATCTTTTGTCACTGTCTTCTTTTGTAATTCATTTATGTCCCTACGCATTTCTTCACCTTCATAAAGAGTCCAAGTAGGACTGTCTGGAGGCTTATTTGGTGTAGAAGTTCCCTTTTTGGGTGGCATGTTGGCCAAGTATCACTTTTGAACCTTGATTTTGCAGTGGTTCTGCTAAACAATCTTTGTTCTGTTGTATCTCCAAATTTTCGGCCCTTCTGGGTATGGAAATTTACTTTTTGTAGTTCTCTGATATATATTCTCTACAATGCCACATTTATGATCAAAATTGGATGTGCCAAGTGGAATTTACAGCAACTTCCCCACAACTTGTTGATTTTTGGCCTTTCCAAGAGATCTCACTTGTATAGCGTTTCCCGCAAAAAATAATTGATATAAATTTTGAAAATCGTACTAGAAATAATAAGGATTATCCACTATCCAATGCAACTAGTATCACTCAATTTGGATACTCTAGGAAGAAGTTATGATTGTTTTACCCAGAACACCTTCTTGAAACTAGTCAATAGGACTAGTCAAATACCCTATTTTCCACAGGGTGTATATAAAAATGTAAGATGAAATTGAATCTGAAATGTTTTCCACATATACATTACTAATTTATGTGAATATCCTCCAGATTTCAGGGTTTGAAATGTTACATAAAAAATTTTATAGCGAAAATTTCACAATTACTCAATTCAGGATGATTCCAGAACCCTATCTTACACATACTGTATCTCCGAAAGAAAAAGCCCTCAGGAGCTGAAATTTTAACCTAACGTACCTTGATCCGTCTACTAAATATTGTCCAATACTTTCCTTCTGAAATGTTGTAGAAAACAATTTATAGCGAAAATGCCAAGGTATCACAGATGTAGCCGTGAAACCCCAAGGCCTTGAGCTATGATAACATATGTTAAGAACCAAATCTCAATATAGCATAGAAAAACATCAGAATAAGAACTCAATGCCTTTAAAAAGAGATAAATTCAGATAATAATCCTCTTTGAGGGGGAAACCTCCTTATACCCACATAAATTTCCAAATACAAGATGATTCAAAATAAAAATCTCTCTTTGGTATATATAGGAGACTAGGAGGTACAATTACAACTAATGGACCCAAGAAGACATAAATAAAGTAACATTACTAATGTAATATGCCCCAATTAAGGGGTGATTTGCCACTATTTAGGGCTTAACATTCTAAATTGATCAAATTACACAGTATGGGCACTATACATGGAGATTCCGTTGAAGAGTAAAGGATTGTGTCATTACACGAAGAATTTGATTTCAAATCCGACAGATGATCAGGAAAATTCTGTTGTTGGTGAAAATAAGGTTGACGCTATGGGGGTCATCATGATCTACATCTCGTGGGAGATTTGGTTTCACATGATTAGAGTCAACTTCCCTCAACAATTTTGGAAGAAGATAAAGTTATTGTTTGACAGAGTCAATGAAGTCCATGTCATGTGGTTGGAGAAACAATTGATCTCTCTTGACCATCATTCTTTTCAAAGAATACATGACTATTTGGCATGTGTGAAGGAACTCTAATTGAAATTGGGAGAATGTTGAAAGAATTATCAAAATAAATATGGACAACTCATTGAGATGGTCCTAATGAACTTGAGAACACCATTCAATGTGCGTGTGTCGATTTTCTGCACCAACTGGAAAGAAAACAAGGAGGATGGTAAGGACTACACCTTTGAATCTTTCTGTAGTGTTTTAATTATTGATCAACACACATTTCTTGAAGAAGGAAATATTTTTGGTAAACACCAAGCTGACTTTCTCAAGGGAAAGGGAAAATCGAATCACCAAGAAAGAGTATAGTTTGACACCTCTACACATAAACTTTGAGGCCTCGAATAGGAACCTAAATGGAAAATAGACGCACCTCATTGAAGTCAAAGGAATAAGACATGCTAGTAGTGTAGAAAGACTCAACATGTGGAGAAACTCTAATATAAGAAGAGAGATAATTTAGAGAAGGTTGAATGCCTTGAAGGAGACATTTTCTTTGTTCGCCAACCCACTGATAATTTCACCTTCCAAGTAAAAACTTCTCAAGCCTTATTTCCTCATTCTACGTAGAAAAAATGGGTAGTCGACTTTGGATGCACTCGTCATATGGACAAGGAGGGTTCCTTGTTCACATCCTTGGTTGAGGCCAAGGAAAGGAATATTTTATGTTGTGAATTATGTTTCTCTTGATATTTTTTGTCAAGGTGATGTTACCTATCGACATGGAAGGATTTTCGATGTTTATCATGTTCCAAAATTCAGTGTTAATATGTTTTCTATTGCTCAGTTAACATAGACATATAATATTTTGGATATTTTTCTTGATCGGTTCCATGTTAAATATTTGAGGAAAGGTTAGTCAATTGTTTTCAGAGGGTTTCTCAACCCGATAAATAGTCTATATAAATTTTGTGACATGACTCAACCTGACATCAAACTGAATGCTCTTGTTGCTCCCACTGAAGATCGAAGTCAAACTTGTCACAAATGACTCGAATGCCTAAATGTTTGAAGTTTGCAGGAATTGGAAACTCAGAACATGGTTGTTGGTCTACATAAAATGTTTCCCCTTGAAGGAATCTGTAAGGGTTGTGTGCTTGGAAAGAATCATCAGGAATCGTTTGACTCTAGTAAAGTGTGGCGAGCATAAAACCTACTAGATTTGGTTCACGTTGATGTTTTTTGCATCAATATACCTTCACTTGTAGGTGCAAGGTATATTTTGACTTTCATTGATGATGTCTCCCATTTCACATGGGTCTATTTTCTAAAAAATAAGAATATTGTCTTTGAAATGTTTAAAGAGTTTAGAGCCTTTGATAAAAAGAAATGTGGTTAGACCATCATGTTCCTGAGATCGGATAATGGTGGTGAGTATGTAAATCTACCTTTTGAAGAATACCTGGTTTGATCTAGTATTGACTGGAAATGATCGCTTCCTCACACAACTTAAAAGAATGGAATTACAGAATGCAATAATCGAACATTAGTCCAAATGGATAGATGTATTTTGCAGGCTAAAGATCTACCCTCTCAATTCTGGGATGAAGCAATATATTTTGCAAACTATCTTCTCAATTGCATCTTGACTAGAGATTTTCCTTCCATGACTCCAGTCGAACGAAGGTGTAGAAATAAGCCTTCGATTAGCCACCTCCATGTGTTTGGATGTGTTGCATGGGTTCATATTTCTGATTATTCCAAAAATAAATTGGATGCAAAATGTCATGCTTACATCATGGTGGGATACTTTGAAGAGTAAAAATCCTATCAATTGTTTGATATTATCAAACGAAAAATAATTATTAGGAGAAATGTATGGTTTGATGAGAAGTCTTTTGGCATCAAGTTGTTGCATGAATCCTTTGGATTGCTACAGGATGATACCTTTGATGTCATCTTTGAATCTGGTTCTCCTACTTATAGCATACCCTCTCCTGAAAGAGGAAAGAAGAAGATTGACTAGATGAATTAAAAAGGACAGTACACAGAGAAAGATCATGCATTTGACAAAATCATTTATTGGAAATAAAGCCCCGAAGAGACATCTACATATCTGTTTAGATTCACCAAGAAATAATAGATAAAGACTCAAATTTTTATGGATGGATGGATGGAAAAATTTATGTTAATATGTTAAGCAAAATATTATCTTCTCGAATAAAGCATGTGCCGAGATATCTAACTATGTTGATGAGTTGTTAGAGAAATTCAATATGCTAGTCAATTAGGAGCTCACCCAAGTAGTTCCTAAAAAATTAAGGATATCATAGGTTGAAGAAAATAGAGAAAATATTAAGCATGTTATTGAGCTAATAACAAAGGTCAACAAAGACATCCTAAGAAAATACTTAATACAATCGATCAAAGAAACAACAGTTGCAAATGTGTTTGTGAATAAAATCCACAAAGACCTAAACAAATAAGTTGCAGACAGAGTGTGTTATGGAGAGATATAACTTGAAATTTGGAATACATTGCCAAAGCATACAACTTGTGGATGACATATGTAGAAGATTTAGCTTCACAAAATGCTTCATAATTTTTGTATAATGATTTTTTTTTGTATTGTATTCAAATTGTATATGGAATAGGAGAAGTGGAAATGATAAGGTGTAACCACAATATGACATGATGATAGTTACAGAATGGAAAGAGACTATGTTGTTTTATAAAATGGAGTCCCATAGGATAAAGAAGGACTTTTTCCCATTGTATGATCAGATGATATTGTCATTTTTGAGAAAATAAAGATCATAAGTTATTTTTTAATTTATGAATGTTTGCAAGAATGTATGGGACTATTCTTCATATGCTTTTGTGATATGATTTTTCTTCATGTTTATCATATGAAATATTTATATGCTTGTCATTTGAGGTTATTATACATTTATGATTTATAATGGATACAAGGATAATGTTACAAGTGTAATATGAAACTATTTGTGATTCAATATGTATATTTATTGTTCTAACATATTAATGATTTACATGAACTAATTCTACAATTAATGATAGTATTTCATGTTGTGTATATATTTTTAAACATGCTCTTGATTAGGATAGAATAGGATTAGATTAGGATAAATAGTTTTAATTCAATATGAGATAGGTAAATTCAATTTAATAAGAATTATATGGAGAAAAACCTTTCATCAAGTTTGTAATTGAAAACCATTAAGTACCAACCAATCTAATTTATTGGTCAAAAAGAGACATCCCAAACAAGAGTACTTCTAATTGAGACCTACCATCGAGGATTTTCCCTTACTTGCTTCACAATCCATTTGGGCCCATCAACACCACCACAAAATCCTTTCTATTCATTTCATAAGATAAGTCCTTACATGACTCCTTATAACTCCATAACACTATCAAGTTTTTTGAACCATTATATTGGCTTCTTTTATACATTATTTGTATTAAGGATTACATTCAAAATCCCACCAACTAGCCCTAATATTATCATTTCAATTTCCCTATACACAACTCTATATTAGTCACAATTAGTTACAAAATAGTTACAACTTCCTATAACACAACCTTCCAGCACAAGGACAAGTTGGCATGTCATTCTAATTTACAATCTTAATACCCAGTGCCTAATTCAATATAGGGTGTGCAGTACAAAACTAGGTATGCAAATTAAAACTAGATGTGCAAAGTAAAAGAGGGAATGCAAAGACTAGTTTTGCATGAGTCTTTAATACTGAAAATAATGATTTTTTCAATTAGGGGTCAGTTTTGGAAAAATATACATTGCAAGTGTGTGAGAAACATGCTCACATCGGCCTTTCCTAAACACTCAATTTGTGTTTTATGCCCCCATCACAAATTCACCATGTGTACCTAAATGGATTCATGAATAAAGTTGCAACTCACCATAAAATCATAATTGGGACTCAAATTAAATAATTTTCAATTATGTCGAACTCATGAGTCATGATAGTGGATTATAGTTATTGCACCCTGTTGACGGGCGAAATCGACCGTCCGTCAACTAAGAGAGTGGAACTGGTCCGGGGTTGTCTAAATAACCCAAGCCGTTTGGAATGGACCAACCTGACGAGTTTAACGGCTCCGTTGGCCACCCTAAGGTCTTCTAAGAAAACCAAAGAGAGAAAATATCTGAGCTAAGTAATCTAACTAAACTAAATAGAGCAAACTAACTATGACTTAATATAAGAAACTAACTATAATAAAGGAAACTAGAAACTAATAAAACAAAGAAAGAAACTAACTTCACGAATCTAACTATGAACTACTAACTATTATATATACAAGATGCTAACTATGATTATAATAACTCAAATCAACTATTTAATTGTCAAGTTAATTACAGTTTATTCACAAATATACATTGCATACAATCTACAGATTTGAATAAAACCTGTGAAACTAATTTGCTTGCTGTCCCAAGGCAGCGAAGATAACTCTTTTTTGATTTTATGATTTATGAATAAGAAAGTAAACTAACTGAAATTAAACAATCTAACATAATTTACTGAAATTAAATGATCTAATGTAGACCTAACTAAGATTACATCTATATTAAACTACTTAATGAAAACAGTAAACTACACTAATTAACCTGGAAACGCTCCAAGTCTGCCCTGTGTATGATTGCTTCTTAAGCTGGTTGGAGGAAGAAATTCACACCATTTAGCCCTTAAGCTTCTCGCAAAGAATCAACTATGATGCTTCCTGAAGTAGGTTACAGGACAAACAAGACATAAAAGAAATCATAATAGTTTTCTAGTTATAAATTCCTGCAAAAGGGAAACCTATTATGCAGCGAATTCATATATAACAATTCAATTTATGAAGAAGACAAAGCTATCATCCACAAAATGAATCAACAACTGTTATGTCCTTTACTTCTTTTTGGAAGAGACAAGATATGTATAACAGTAAAGAAATTATATCATCTGCATTTGATTTAGATAGCAAAGTAATACTAAACCATTAACAAAATGATATACAAAACATGGAACAAAGTGTTGATATATTGAAAAGCAAAAGCTATGACAAGACACCAGTTCTGCTCCAGTCTGAATCAAAATTACATATCCTTGTTCTCCCCCAACTGAGGATGATCATTATTACAAAAATCATAAGTATTTATAAGAGTTTTCACAAGGTAAAACTTCCTTGTGGATAATATCAAAATAAAATACATAATCTGGGAAAAATCCCCAAAATCTTCTAAACTAAGCAAATAAAATGCAAGTGAAATCCTTGAGATATCCTCTAACTGCTCAACCACTCAATTG
>SNQJ01S0004166.1:125623-141047 GCA_010110895.2 Picea sitchensis | reverse complement strand
CCCTATCCCATCCTCCTCTTAGAAACAAGCCTCTCCCCCATTGAGATCATGGCTATGACTAGATACCTAATGTATAAGAACAAGTTAAACAACATGGAAGACAAGAGGCTTCCTAAATTTTCTTCAAAATCGAGTCATAACCACCATCAACTCAAGCGAGGATGTCATAAAGATGCCCAGTCTTGGCTAAACTATTGGGGAATGATGGAAGACACCATTTTGCAGAATAAAGATACTATTAAAAGAATCGTCAAATCAAAATTTAAGGAGAAAATGTGGTGTGATAAAGAGTTAGAGGAAAAACCAATTAAGGTATTATAAGGATGTAATAAACCCTAATCTAGAAGATCAAAATTATCTATCTGTTTTGCTAAGTGTAAAGAAAAAAAATAAGCATTACTAAGATAAGAACAAATTCTCACGAGCTCCATAGTGAAATTGGGCGTTCGTAAATTCCTAAAATGCCATGGGATAAAAGTGTGTGTCACCTTTGTGACACTAAGAAGGTTGAAGATGAAAAACACTTTCTCTTAGATTGTTCAGCCTATATCCATATTAGATCTTATTTTCAAAATATTTTTCACACTACCAACCTTCCTAACCTCTTAACTCAACAAAAGTATGGTGATCTTGGAAAGCTTCTATTAATGTTTTTCGAGCACAGAAAAAGAATTCTAAAGATTCACTTACCTTCTTAAGGTCCGATAAACCAATTCGATCTTAGTGGACATTAATCATCATCATCATCATCAATTATAATTTAATTGTTTTTATTAATTTTAAAAATATGATATTAATAAACCTATAATGATATAGGTTAATGTTAACATTTAACTCAATTAGGTATGTTGGACAATAATTTTTATACTAGATTGTAAAATACGAAATACACCTATAATAATCGTGGGTTTTTTAATTATAATACATTTTAAAACCGTAGAAATCAATCTTTGAATTCAAAAGCTTTCATGAAATTAACTTTTAAATGTTTTTAATAAATTATAGTTTTTTTAATTCAACAGCTATATAATACTTGTTGAATATATGTCAAAATAAAATGTTTATATTAATTATTATTTTTTAAAAATATTTGTTTATAATTTTTATTCTGAATTTTTTTTGGCGATATTATTTTTAAAGGCACAATCAAATTTATGAAATTATTTTGGTGATATTATTTTTAAGGGTACAATCAAATTTTTAATAATATATTTATTAAGATTGTAATATGTTATTTTATGAATATGATATTAATAAACCTATAATGATATAGGTTAATGTTAACATTTAACTCAATTAGGTATGTTGGACAATAATTTTTATACTAGATTGTAAAATACGAAATACACCTATAATAATCGTGGGTTTTTTAATTATAATACATTTTAAAACCGTAGAAATCAATCTTTGAATTCAAAAGCTTTCATGAAATTAACTTTTAAATGTTTTTAATAAATTAATTTATTAATTAACAGCTATATAATACTTGCTGAATATATGTCAAAATAAAATGTTTATATTAATTATTATTTTTAAAAATATTTGTTTATAATTTTTATTCTGAATTTTTTATGATATTTATTTTAGCACAACTTCAAATTTATAGAAATTATTTTGTGATATTATTTTAAGGGTACAATCAAATTTTTAATAATATATTTATTAAGATTGTAATATGTTATTTTATGGAAATAAAATATGCGGAAAGAATAACAACCCATTCCAAAACTATTAACATTATTGAATTAACAAATTAACAAATTTATAATTAAATTGTAAATAAATTTTTTAAAATATAAATAAATTTAAAATAAAAATTATAACCAATTATAAATAAATTTTTAAAAAATAAATAAATTTTAAAATATAAATAAATTTCTATGAAACAATTTTATAACCTACATGCATAATAAAACTATGTCACATTATATGTTGTATACTATTTACATTATAACAATCTCACATTACATATTGTGTATTATTTATATTATTTGAATTTTGTTGACTAGTTTAATGCTCTAGGTGCCATTAAGAGAAGCTTTCCTAAGATCACCATACTTTGTTGAGTTAAGAGGTTAGAAGGTTGGTAGTGTGACTAATATCTTTGAAAATGAGATCTAATATGGGTATATCGGACAATCTAAGAGAAAGTTTTTCATCAACTCTTCTTAGTGTCACAAAGGTGACAATAACTCTTTCATCCCATGGCATTTTTAGGAATTGACCAACGCCTAGCCACTATGGAGCTCTCGAGAATTTGTTCTTATCTTAACAATGCTTATTTTTCTTTGACTTGGCAAAACAACATATATAATTTTGATCTTCTAGATTAGGTTGATTACATCTTTATAATAACTCAATTTTTCTTTTTCCCAACCCTTTATCAATAACTACATTTTTCCTCCTTAAATTTTGATTTGATCGCTTTTTTAATAGTATCTTTATTCTCAAGAAAATGGTTTCTTCCATGGTTCCCCAATAGTTTACCAAGATCGAGTGTCTTTATGCCATCCTTTCTTGAGTCGATGGTGGTTAAGTGACTTGATTTTGAAGCAATTTTAGGTAGCCTTTGTCTCTCCATGTTGTTTAACTTATTCTATACATTAGGTATCTAGTCATAGCCATGTTCTCAATGGGGAGAGGCTTGTTTCAATGCAGGAGGATGGGATAGGGCGTATTTCCTAATTTTGAGGATTATAGGTTATAATTTTTCTTTGTATTTTCTCTATCTTTGTAAGATACCGTGACATATGTAAAATATGTAGAATAGAAAATGAAATGCTAGAAAATGACAGAATAACAGTAAATATCCACCATAATCTTCTGCTACTAACAATAATGTAAATGATATAAGAATAGTAATATAAATAACACTTTGATTCTTAGAGCAATGTTCATAGGCCTCTTTAAGGGGAAAACCTCCAAATAACAACGCCATTACAATAATCTCCAAGCTAGGGTTTTACCCTTGACCCTTCTATACTCAGCCACGTTCATTAAGAGAAGCATCTAGAGGAAGATCCTTCTAGAAGCGAAGCTCAAGAAATTTTACATCCGCTTTTATTTTATTTTATTGAAAGGTCTTACTAACATTGACCTTTATTATTACACCGGAATACATTGATCTACCTATGTGCGAAGTTAGGACCTTTAACATGTTCCTCGGGCTTCTTTAAAAACAGCCTTTGTCCTCGGGCTATTTGAGATGTGAGAATCGCTGCATAATGGCAGTTGGTTCCCAAGTGGCATCCGCTGAGTCATATCTTTCCACTTTTACTAGCACTTCCTTGATGGTTCTTCCGATGCAGCGACGCCCATCGGGTACAAAACTACTCGGAATAAACGGATCCTTCTTCAGTTAACTCTCGAAGGTTGGTTTGAATGTGGCACCCGGTTCATCACCTCTTCAAGCATGAAACATGAAAACTCCGGATGTAGCTTCGACCGACCGGGCAGAGTTAACTGATATGCAATTTGTCCCACACGCTTTAGAACTGTGGGCGCTTCATAAAACTTGGGTGCTAGCTTCCTCGGTTAATCGCTTGGCCTTTGAGGGAAGTTTGTTTATATGGCTGGTACCGAGAAACACCCGATCCCCTTCTACAAATCGACGCTTCGGGAAATGCACCTGATCCGCTTTGCTTCATTCTATTCTGGGGCCATGACCAAGTTCTCTTTGGTGGGTAACGGCTGGATATCCTCTCGACCTAAGTGTTTGGTCGAATCACTGGACCTTCGAGGTACCCGCAGAAGTATGAGAACTAGCGGTGGCTTCATCCAGCGCTAATCGCCTAAAAGGAGTCACGCGAAAGTGGTCAGATGGTATGTAGTGTTGTACCACCATTCGTTTAGGGGTAACCATTGAGCCCAATCGGCGTGTTTTTTTCCGAGGCAGCACCCGTGATAGGTTTCCAAACACTTGTTGATCTAATTCGCCATTCATCCGGTGTCTGGGGATGATAAGATGAAATGAGATGCAATTGTGTGCCTTGTAGCTTAAACAGCTTCCTAGTAAAATTGGTTTGTGAAAGTTGGGTCTCGATAAACAACAATAGAGTTTGGCATGCCATGAAGTCGTAAGACCTGATCCATGAAATTTGGGCTTCACCGTGGATGTAGTAAATGGGTGGTGAAGAAAAATGAGCATACTTGTGCTGCTTTTATCCACCACCACCATTATCACCGATTTATTCCCTCACGGTGTTCCTCGTAATAAAGTCCATAGAGATATCCTTCCAAATATTGGGGGGAATCGGAAGGTTGAGGGTGCTTGGGGATTTGACTGCTTCTCCCTTGTTGTGCTGGATTATTACCTCACATTCACCACAAACTTACGGATGTCTTGTTTCATACCATCCTAAAAAAACGCTTAACTGGCCATATGTTTTGGTGGACCCCTGAAAATTCTAATCGTGGGTGTGGCATGAAGCTCAGAGAGTACTGGGGATTTGAGCTTGGATTGTTTTACTTAAATACAAGCCACCTTTGTATCAAACCTCATCCCGGGCTGTGAGTACCCTCTAGGGAGCTCGCCTTTGTCTCCAAGTAGCTTGCTGAATCGATGAACTTTTGGGTCTTGTGGCCATTCCCGTGCACAACTTGCGTACTAACTGTGTACAACAAAGGAAAAGAGAAAAAGGGATCCTTCGCTTCATATCGGGGACAAAGTGCATCTTCCATTACATTGTCTTTGCCCTTCTTGTAAAATGATCTCATAATCTTATCCAAAGAGCTTAGCGACCCATCTTTGTTGCTCCCCCGAGGAAATGCTGCTGTTCCGTAAAAGTTTGAGGCTTTGATGGTATACCCTAATTTGGAATCGCTTTCCTGAGATAAGGACGCTATAACTAACCGCGATGCATATTCACCGCCAACATTCTTTTAATAGCCAGGTTTTGCCCGCATTCTTTGTTTGAAAGTTGTTTGCTAGTAAAGGCCAAAGGTCTACACTCTCGCATATGCTGACAATGCCAATGTTTCCCTTTGAGGCGTTGTTCATCATTCCAACACAAATGTCTTCTTGAAGTCGTGGGAAGAGCCGAATCGAGTGCAGTACATGGTCGTCTTCAATTTTTGAAAAGCTTGAGCAGCTGTTCGGGTCCAAGTGAAAGAGTTATTTTAAGGAGAGCCGTGAGAGGTGCCGCATTTCCATAGTTCTTGACTAACTTGCAATAATATCAATTCTCAGGAGCCCAAAAATCCACACAAGATTTAGAGTCTGTAAACGCTAATCTTGCATAGCTTCAATCTTTTCGTCCACCCCGATGCCATCCTTGCCTCACTTCAGAGACCAAGCATTCTCCTACTTCGGATGCACCAAAAGCACATTTATGGACTAAGCCGGTGAAAAGTCGGTGCCGAAAAAGTAGGTTGAGAACTTTGATCCACATAGGATGGTCCGGGTCTTTACATGTGTTGCTATATATGAGGATATCATCAAAGAAAACTAAGACAAAATGGCTAAGAAAAGGGCGAAAAGCACATGATTCATGAGGCTTTGCGCGTGGAGGGGCTATACAAACCGCAAAGGGTATGACCAAAAACTCGGTGGTTCTCATGGATAAAGGTCGTCGAATGTCGACTCTTTCACACGATCCTCGGGTGATAGCCTGCCAAGATCAAGTTTGTGAAGAATTGGGCACCACTCACCATCCAGAGGTCACGACGTGAATGGGAAATTTGTCTTTGATGGTGAGTTTATTAAGAGCACGGAAGTCAAGACACATCTCCGCCAAGAACCTTCTTCTTTAATACCCAGCGATCACCGGAGAGGAGGTACTCGTGACTAGGATCGCATTACTGACTCGGGTAATAAGGAGTTCCCGACCATTTTTTCAATTCCCCCATTCTTTGGGCAAAAGGTGGCGTATATGGACATGTTGGGGAAGGCCGGGACAAGGGGATGGAATAACGCGACACCGCTGGAAGGGGGGGAGTCCGGGCGGGAGAGATCGCTGATGCTTCAGATAGGAGGGCTGGAGGCCCAAGCACGGGTGATCTCAAGTGGCTGTGCGATGGAGTTGGGCTATACAATCTAATGACCTTTTGAGAAATGCCATGAGAATCGATGATTTCGTGGAGAACCCGCAGCGATGCCCTTGAAATTTATGTTTGTGGCCTTTAATAAATCTTTGCATGGTTAAATCGAAAGTCCACAGAATGGGACCAAGGTTCTCGAGCATTGGGCACCCAACACAATGTTGCAAACTCCCAAGCGTCAATAGCAAACATATGATTTGAGGTTTGTAGCCAACTTCCGATTTGGAGACACAAAATTTCATAGCACCCGCCACATTTTCCCCATAGAGCCACCATTGGCAATCAAGTGATTTGGAATGGCCGACAAAGATGGATATAGCAGTTGGTTTCATGGCGCGGCGATGAATAAAATTGTGGGTGATGCCACTCATCAACCAAGATGATGACCTTCGCGTTTTCTTGATGTAACAGACAATTGAGAGTTTGGGGAGCAAAGAAGCCGTGAGAGCATTGAGGGAAATGATGTTCCTTCCTTCGTGAGGGTCGAAGGGGGTTTATTTTGCTCGTGACTTTGGGCAATGTGGGAAGCGTCATCATCGCCTCTTGAATATCCTGAGATGCCAAAGATTTTGTTCACATTTGTGGTCCGGGAACATTTGTCATCACAGCTTATAACAGAGGCCTTTTGAGCTGGAAGCGTCGTCATTTCCATCCCAAATAATTTTTGATTTTTAATGGGGCGAGGGAGTAGTGGGGTTTGGTCGGTTTAGGGCTGAAAAATCGAAGGGCTTACGGTTTGGAGCAGAACAATTTATTGCGTTTTATCTTTGGTAGCCTCCACCTGTTAGAAGTTCGGTTTACAGGACATGGGCCCTAATCTCCCTCCTTTGAGGCCACCGATAAAGCCGCTTCTGAAAGAAAAGCATCACCATGCCCTCCGTCTAAAAAAAGCCGTGATGTTCAAATGCAAAATGGCGAAGTCTTTAATCGCGGCTCTGATTGCTTCCACTTTATCGTCAAATGGTTGGTGTCGGTCGCCGCTCATAAAGCCTAATAAATTAGGTCCAAGCAATATATCCTGACGGAAGTTTTCTCCATTGCCACCATTGCTAAACCGCCTTGATCTAGATGGAGAACACCATACCGAGTTTGGGCTAACGCTTCATCGGTAATGTTGTAGAGAGAGAAATAATGTTCCATTTGTGTGGACCAACCGGTCCGGTTTAATGTACCTTAGTTATCCAACGCTGAAGGCGTATGTCCTTTGAAAGTGATGTGGTTGAAAGGAATGGAAGAAGTTTCACCTTCACTCTTTTCATGATGCACATACATGCGCTGAGTCATCGAGGGACTTACGCCGCAGCGCGCTACAACGCATGCATTCAAGTTCATTTTGACTTATCATGAATCGCACGGGCTACCTCGGTTTTAATGCATTCATGGAGGCATCACCGGAGGCAATAGTAAATACCGAAGCTGTTGCATTTCGCTAACTCCAAGAAACTGACAGGCAGGGTAGCTAATGACTCTAGTTCTTGGTTATGGGTATAGGAGGACGGGCCGAACTAAAAGGGAGCGGGCGGGTCAGATTTTTTTTTTTTTTTTTTAGCAAAACATATGGATAAAAAGTGATGTGGGAGAAGAGATGAATCTAATGGAATAGGTCTAAAATAATGGCAAAAAAAATGGGTGAACCGGTGCTGGGTGCCAAGTGGGGTCAAAATTTTGCATAATAATGATATGGATGAAAGTGATAAGTACAAGAGATGAATCTAATGGAATAAGTCCAAATAATGGTGAATTTTTTTTACAGTCGCTATAAGCCGGTCCTAAGAATGCCGTAAGAAGGTCGGGAATCCCTCTAAATTCCTCAACCGCAGAGTATTTACTTAGCAACCCCAATACGTACGCTAATAGATCTCACGGGCTTAATTTGTTTATGTTGTTTTTATGTTCCCAAGTGTTAGGTATTCCGCGGTTCTTATGCATATGTCAGGTTCTGTATGAGGCTCATATAATGCTGGTCCAACAAGAAAAGTAATTTCACCCAATATCCGTATAATCTAACTAAGGAGGATAGGACTGCATTCTTTAGTCAGCATCACCCGGACTACCCGTGTACTAGAGAGCATCTTCCGAAAGTGCTATTTCCTATGACACTATAGCAAACTGGACTACTTGATAGGTTTATCTACGAGGGTTTAAAACCTGTATCAACTACATTATTGTGTGTCATTCGACTACCACTCAGCGGGGTACCCAACAGGGTTATAAGAGTGGCTAACAGATGTGCGCTTTATAACCACTTTGTATTTCCTGCATGAATCCTGTCCGTCATGGATGTAACGAAGATCTCATGGCTTGTAAAAGACGCCGTATCACATCTCTACCCCCTGAAAAATACCCACACTCTCGGCCAAGGAGTGCTCGATACCACTCTAAATATACCAGATAGATATAAAATATGCAGAATTTAAATGACATGCTAGAAAATGACGTATCAACAGAAAATATCCAAAGATAATCTTCACAATATGTTTAAATGATATAATGTAAATAGCAATGCATCAACACTTTGATTCGATAACAATGTTCATTGGGTGCCTCTTCACAAGCAACCTCCCACGAAAGTGGTTTATCATAATAATCTCCAAGCTAGTTTTCATACCCTCAACCTTTATTTATACTAAATATGTCTATTAAGAGAAGTGCTGAGAAGATCCTTCTAGAAGAGTAAGCTTCTAATAGGTCTTCTTACATCCGGCCTTATTCTATTTTATTGAAAGGTCTTATTAATATTGACCTTATTACATCCGGAATACATTGATCTACCTATAAAGGGCTAGTATGTGCGGGTTAGGACCTTAACAATCTTTCTCCAGGATTCACAAGAGATACTACAACCCCATACTTCACATCCATAAAGAATAACAGGTGTAACAAGAGTCTCAAAGAGGAGTTTCTTCTTATCCCAACTCCAAAGATCAGTTGATTTACAATTGTTTTCAAGCCCATAATAAGCTTTCCACAATGATGTTATTTATACATTATTATAATGAGGTTATAGAAAATACAAAATTTCAATGTTGAAATAAAATTGTTTAATTTGTATATTATTTAAATTATTAATTTTTATTTTATTTTTCACTTCTGGGTGTCTCCTTAGGATTAAACACACCATAAGAGTGTTGAATTTGGGTTACCTAGCAAAGGAAACTTACACCTTAACCATATGTGCTAGCACAAATTAACTACTTATTTAGATATTATTATAATAATGTTGTATAAATAATTTTTTTATTTAAAAATCACTTAATTATATATTATTGTAATAATGTTATATAAATATTTTTTTAAAACTTGAATGTAATTTTTGACTCTTCCTTTTTACTTTATTTCATTTTTTTAATAGTTATTAAAATTTTCATAATTATATAAGATTATAATGATTATAATAAAAAAAATTGATGTTGCCCGAAACCACACCAACAATAAAACATTACTTTGTTATTGAACATATGTTTGATATGTCTAAGATCTATAACTGAAATACTAAAATAGAAACAGCTCCTAGTTCCTCTGTGAGTACTTCTTTCCTTATTTAATCTACTAAGCAGAGGTGGTGAACCCAAACCTCATTCGTAATGTAACAAAAACCACAGAAGGAACAACATAAAAATTAGCTAATGTTTCCACCTGCTTCCGCTGGGACTTGGGGTTGAGCAAAGTCCAGATTGGACAAATCCATGACGACCATCTTGTTAGCTATCAAGTTCATCTTATGGTTGACCAACTTGATCTAGAGCTGGATGTCATCGAGCCACAAGAGGACTTCTTGGCGGGCTTGATGGTGGTCCAACAAAACTTTGTCCATCAGAGTTTTCAGGTGCCAATATGTGTCCACCATTTTTAGGCACTACGAGGAATGACCACGAACGAAACTAGTGTTAGGAACCCATAGGTTGGTCGTCTCCTTCACCTCCTCATCCGAGATGAACTTCTGAAGAACACGAACATCATCCTCGATCATATCCGTTTCCATTTGAATTTCTAGAGGGGTGATTGAACGATAGGTATCCGTAGAGTTTTCAACGGTGTCCACCAGTCAAAAGCTCGACTGGGTTTTGGGTCTACGAGAGGTGCCCCCTCGACCACGACTGGAAGAGTTTCCCCGAGCCATGTCAAAGGAGTTGGAGAATTGGAGCGCAAGATTCAGGAGCGAGAAGGGTGAGGAAGTTCCCACTGCAGGGTGCAATAGGGAAGTTGTGGAGGGATAGGAAAGACAAACAACAAGAGACAAACATTAATGCAACCAGATGGGCCCATAAGTGGAGAATACCTCCATGATTAGCATAGATATGTTTCATATCCGCCGTCAAACACATTTGCTTCGCCACCTTCCCAAAATGCATGCGAAGGACAGGGGGATCGAGCTGGTAAGGAGTGTGCAGAGTCATGAAGTGAATGCAAGGACAGGGGCGCGCAAGTTCGAGGGAGAGACATCAACGGGGGGTATTAAACCTCATGAGGAGGCGAGGTGGATGACGGAGGTTGCTAGTATGTGTCGAAAGATCTGGAGTCCAGGTGGGTGGGGGCATCAGTAACCCACTGATACTTTGATTGTATCTACCACTACTTCAAGGTGCTCCCATGGCTCCAGGTTAGGCCCTCACGAGAATTGAACCCTGTCCAATGGTGAAAAGCTCCTTCCTTTTCACCATTAGATCCAACCCCTTTAGACAAGAATTATAATAAAATTGTATAAAAATATTTACTTATTAAAATCATAATGTTTTTCCAAATTAAAATATTTAATCAACAAAATATATTTATAATGTAATTATATCTTTTAATATTTTATTATAAAATATATTTTTAGTTTATATATATTTATATAAATATATTTTTATTTTTTATTATATTTTTATAATTTTTATAATATTTAACTCTATACATAGTAATTTCTTAATAACGTATCATTCTCTATCATGAATTTAATTATATGATTATTAATTTTATGAAATTCTAAAACTTTAAATGTATTATATAATATCTAACCTTAACATCATGACACTCATCGCAACGTCCAAGGAACAAAGCTTATGGTACCCTCTAGTTGCATTTGATAAGCGAGGCTAAGGGGGCATTGCCCCTACATTCATAAAACCTCTATAGTATGTCGTGCACCATATTCAAACTATATGCAATAAGATCCAACATGCACATACATAAGAGTGAATAAGGGTTTAGGAAGCTTCTCCACATTCATAAAACCTTTATGATGTTTAGCACACTAAATTTTGATTATGTATATCAAACTTTAACTTATAGAGCTAAGGCCAAGAATAATATCTCCACATCCATAAAACGCTTATAGCATTTAGGACACCAAATTGCAGTTATGTTTACCAAACTTTATCTCCACACACGCCACTCAATAAAGTACATATTACAACGACATCTTGTATACACTTCCACAAACGAAACATAGTATATGATCATTCATGTACACTTGCATAATCTAATAATTTTTAAAAACCAAATAAACATTAATAACTAAAATATAAATTTTAAAAACTAAATAAGCATTCAATAACTAAAATATAATTTTAGAATTGGTTATTTCCTTTTTATTTATTTTAAATGTTAATTTATATTGAATTTTAACAAAATAATATAAACACTTTTATATTTTATTAAATTTGTATACAATCTCCTTCACCAACGTCAATTTCATTTATTTAAATTATCTTTTAAAATGTGAACATCAACTCCAATGCCATCATTTTTGCTTCATCGATCTCACTTTCATTTATTTAATTTATTTTATTGTGGAGAATGTGAACATAACTTTACTCCCACCCTTTCTTTCTCATTGCGCGGTTCAGTCATGCGATGAATTTGTAATCTCGCTTTCATTGATTTCACTTGTCCTCGAGAATGTGAACACCTAATCTACTTCCATCACTTTTTTTTTGGTGATTTACTGATAATATGAGGCTAAGGGCGAGGATGAGGCTGAGGGTGGGGTGAGGGGATTTACTAGGGGAAACATGTATATAATAATATATATGTCAATGGGGGTGGGGGGATTTACTAGGGGAAACATATATATAATAATATATATGTTTTCTCTAGTAAATCCCCCCACCTCAATCCCCACCCTCATATATGAGGGTGGAGGTGGGGGGATTTACAAGGGAAAACATATATATTATTATATATATGTTTCCCCTAGTAAATCCACCTATATGGGGTGGGGTATTTACAAGGGGAAACATATATGTAATAATATATATGTTTCCCCTTGTAAATCCCCTACCCTCACCCTCACAAATAGGGGTGGGGGATTTACTAGGGGAAACACATATATTATTATATATATGTTTTTCCTTGTAAATCCCCCACCCTCAAATTATATGTTTCCCCTTGTAAATCCATCACCCCCACCCTCATATAAAGGGGTAGGGGATTTACAAGGGGAAACATATATATAATAATATATATGTTTCCCCTAGTAAATCTCTCCACTTCCACCCTCACCCTCATATATGATATAATATATATGTTTCCTCTCATATATCTCCCACCCTCACCCTCATATATGAGGGTCGAGGTGGGGGGATTTACAAGGGGAAACATATATATTATTATATATATATTTCCCCTAGTAAATCCCCCTATATGAGGGTGGGGGTGGAGTATTTACTCGGGGAAACATATATGTTATTATATATATGTTTCCCCTTGTAAATCCCTCACTCCCACCCCAACCCTCATATATGGGGGGATATATGGGGGTGGGGGTGGGATTTGATAGGGGAAACATATATATTATTATATATAGTTTTCCCCTTGTAAATCCCCCACCCATTTACTAGAGGAAACATATATATTGTTATATATATGTTCGCCCTTATAAATTCCACATTTACTAGGAGAAAGATATATATTATTATATATATGTTTCCACTTGTAAATCTCGCACCCCCACCCTCACCCTCACATGGGGGGATATATGAAGGGAAACATATATATGGATATATGAGGGTGAGGGTGAGGGTGAGGGTGAGGGTGGGGGTGGAGGATTTACTAGGGGAAACATATATATAATCGGGTGGGGGTGCAGGATTTTCTAGGAGAAACATATATATTATATATGTTTCCCCTTGCAAATCCCCTACCCCCACCCCCACTCTCATATTATTATATATATGTTTTCCAATACTGTTGAAGTATATGAGGGTGGGGATGGGGAATTTACAAGGGGAAACATATATATGTGGGTGGGGGATTTACAAGGGGAAACATATATAATAATATATATGTTTCCCCTAGTAAATCCAATTTACTAGAGGAAACATATATATTATTCTATATATATTTTCCCTTGTAAATCTCCCACCCTCATATATGAGGGTGGGGGTAGGGGATTTACTAGGGGAAACATATATATATATGTTTCCCCTCATAATTCCCTATCCTCACTCCCACCCCCACCCTCATAATCCCCTATATGAGGGTTGAGGGTGGGGAATTTACTAGAGGAAACATGAATTTTATTACTTTTATATTAATAGGCTTACACCTATTGGAAATGGCTTGATTTAATGGACTTTTAATTATATATGGGTTTTTAATGGACATGATTTCATATGGTGTGAATATTTTTCGTGGTCATCATAAAAGAAGGGATGTGATTTCAACCATTATCTTCCTTGCATGAAAAAACATGTCAAGTCCTCATTAAAAACGGTGATTAAAATGATTACCTTAATAATGACTCGATTTGATTGTTAATGCAAATTTTAATAATTGCTCCAAAGATTTTTAGTATAAATGACTCAAGTTTAAAGTTTTTAACTACTTAAATATCACTTAAAGGTTTACACATTTATTGTAAAGTATATTCACCTAATATTAATACTAATTTCATATTATATTCTTTAACACTATGTTCACCTAATATTAGTTTCATATTATATTACTCCACGTGAAAATAATTTTAACATTGTATATTAATGTAGGTGAGGCACTAGTTTCTCTTCCTCGAAGATCAATGACCTTCTAGCCTTAATACTAATTTCACATTATATTCTTTAACACTATGTTCACCTAATATTAGTTTCATATTATATTACTCCACGTGAAAAGAATTTTAATAGTGTATATTAATGTAGGTGAGGCACTGGTTTCTCTTCCTCCAAGATCAATGACCTTCGAGCCTTACTTTTCTAGGAAATAAAAGTGTTTTGGTTTTTCATGGTATTTGTATAAGAATGAGACTACTGTTTCTAATGTTCATTGATGATGGCTTCATTGAGATCTTGGCTTCATTGAGATCCAGATTAGGGTTTTTTTAGGATGACTTCAATAAGGTTTCTGATTTACTACAAGATGGAGTGGAGATATATATTATATTAAGGTTTTTGTGCAAAACATAGAATAGGAAAAATTGCAAAATTTTATAGAATTTATTGTGGCATATAATTTTGATGAAGGTTTTATGATGTTTAACATTAAGGTATTTGGGATTGGCAATAATGAAAATAGTACTCTCACTGTGAACAAGGTTTTATGAAGTTTAACATTAAAGTACTTGGGACTGGCAATGGTACTCATCATGAAGAAAGTTTCAGGAATTTTAACATTAAGATACTTTAAATAAAGTTTAAGGGATTTTAACATTCATATAATAATGATAATTTAGGGGTCTTTGTTATCAATCCAATCAAAATAAAAATGCATTCAAACATACAAAGAGTGTGTAGAATTAGTCGATAACTATCCACGTTCACAAGCCACGAGTTCATGGCTGTGCTACTTATAACTTTCCTTAAAATCCGATTTTCTGATACGACGAATCTATTGATTTTATTATAACTTTCCTTAAACTCTATTGCATTATGGGAAATAGATAAAATATGCGAAACAAACAACATGGTGAGGCTATGCTCACTTCTGTATTATTCAATGAAGACAGATTACATCCTTATATAGGAAAAGACTCGACCGAGTCGGTTACATGCAAACCAAAGACAACTAGACTCTTAACTAAGAACTAACTCTTAAAACGCCTACAACTGACTCTCACAACTGAAACTTATAACTGGTGCTTACAACTGGTGTTTACAACCGGTGCTTACTCCATTATTTCCAAGTCTCCCCCTTAATGGAGAATGGATTGACTTCTACACCTAACATCTCCCTAAACAACTCAAACTTAGTCTTTCCAAGAGGCTTAGTGAAAATATCAACAACATTTTCACTAGTATTACAATAGACAAGAGTTATTTCATTTGACTACAACTTTTCTCGAACAAAATGATACTGAGCTTCAACATGCTTTGTCCTTGCATGAAAAACTGGATTCTTTGCAATATTGATTGAACCTATGATGATCAGATGTGATAATCAAAGTTCAATCAATATTGCAAAGAATCCA
>SNQJ01S0004166.1:109684-120951 GCA_010110895.2 Picea sitchensis | reverse complement strand
TAGTTTAAGAATTAGTTTTAAGTGTTTATAATAAAACTAGGGTTTTAATAGGATAAAGTAGTGTAAAATGTTATATATATAGGCTAGGGTTAATAAGAAATTTACTAAATAGGGTTAATTTATGTTTACTAAATAGGGTTAATTTATGTTTTAATAAGATTTTGTATTATTATTAGGTCTAGGTGTTAAGTTTAATTAGTTTCTATAGGATAAATTAGTGTACGCTTGCCTTCTCTCAATCTTGGATTTGTGTTACTGTTGCACCTGAAGCTACATCAGGTTTCACTTCAGTTCCCTTGCAATCTTGCAATGTTCCAGACACCATAGCTCTCCATAGATCTGTCTCAGTCTCAATCTCGGCTCTCAACTTAAATCATGCATGCATCCACCTTTAAATCAAAAACACCACCTTACATGCATATATCAACCTTTAAATTATGTATGCACCTTAATATCTAAAATATCCACTTTTTTTTTTTTTTTTAAATTAAAGTGAATAACTCCCTTTTTCACCTATATCCACTTAATAAAAAATAACTCGCTTCAATAAAATATCAAAATATCCCTTTTCTCATTTGCATGCATAAGAGAAGAAGTTGTGACACTCTTATTTTTAAAAGCTCCAAATATCGATAGAAAAACTATATAAAAAATATCAGGTCTCACGACTTCACGGTTTCCACAAACTGGAACGAAGTTTCTTCTCTAGCGCGCGTACGCCTTGAAGGATGGCAGCAAGTTTTGCAGTAGCGATCTGCAGCAACAACGATACCACGAGCTATCTCTTTCTGCCTCCCAACAGTCGTGGCTCTGATCTCTCCTCCAACAACGACGCTCTTCTCAACAGCGATCTGACTTGCAAACATTCGTTGGTGGCTCTCTTCCTCTCACAGCAACTGGCGGCTCCTCTCCCACACAGCAACAGGCGGCTCGGAATTTCTCTCCTTCACGCAGGTCACGCCTCTCCTCACACAACAATTGCAGAGATGGACAACAACGATCTCCAATAACACCTCCAGCGATTCACTCGATTTCGATCTCCAACAATGGCAGACAGACCGATCTTGTACAGACGATATGTTCAACATAACCTTGCTGGGATACCAAGATAAAGTATGTGAAACAAACAATAAAGTATGTGAAACAAATAACATGGTGAGGCTATGCTCACTTCTGTATTATTCAATGAAGACGGATTACATCTTTATATAGGAAAAGACTCTACCGAGTAGGATACATGCAAATCAAAAACAACTAGACTCTTAAAACACCTACAACTAACTCTCACAACTGAAAACCCTTACTCCATTATTTCCAAGTAGAATCAATATAACTTAAATTCTATTGCATTATGGGAAGAGGCGAGAGCTACTTTCACACCAACAATAATATGTTGCATATTGATTTCAAATAGCTTTTTCATCCAGCAAACCCTAGTGCCAAAAAGTATCGAACACTGGTTTCTAACTCTTATTTCCCTATGCATAAGAATATCCAATCCTTTCTTATCCATAAGATTATAATCCTGAGTTTGCATTGGAAACTATCTTCGACCTAAGCATTCGTTACAATCCTGAGTTTGAATTGGAAACAATCTTCGACCCAAGCATTCGTTACAATCCTGAGTTTGAATTCGAAACGATCTTCGACCTAACCATTCGTTACATTCTCTTTGATTTGAGTTGTACTAACTACAACGAAGACGCAGATACATTTTTCTTTCTGCCACTGCCAAAACAGTGTGAAAGTTATAAGTACCACGACATCTCTACTACTCTCTGCATTGGCCACTCTGTACAGCGCCGGAACACATTTTGGCATTAAGATTACAATTGTTCAATGCAATCAAACCAATCAAAGGAAGACAACCATGACTCTGAACATTGGCCTGTTATGGGATCTTCAGGCTGCAAGCAGGAGCTAAGTAACCCATTTTGTCCGAGCTCGAACTCTGGCAAGACCATATCGCTGAATGGATGGAAAACATCGCAATCGACGGTGAACTCACCATCAGTACGAAATCCAAGGGGGCGGATATGGATTTGGGGTTCTGCTGTGGCTTTCGATTGCATATTGTTGCTTTCATCGCCTGTTGTTTTTTCTCTGCTGTTAATGTAATTTGCTGAAATGAAGTTCTCTACTTGCAGTCGGGACGGATGCCCCTGCATTGATGTAACGCTCTCTGAGATGCTGTGATAAAATCCTGCGATCATGCAGTCTGATGGGCATGTCGTCTGTTCGAATTCTGGTGAGAAGATACGGGGCATATTAGAGGACGGATGATGATTCACATGAGGCCGTGCAGTGTGGATATGATTTGTGGTGCTGTTGATCAAATCCATATTAATTTCCGGATCATGGAACCCATCAATTAATTGCTTGAAGTTTTCAATGGATTCTGCCTCCCGGGCAGCATATGCTCTGCGGTTATAGAACTCTTCCGCTCCTCTCAGAATACTAACTATTTCGCCAATGTGCGAGCATGAAGAGCCCTTGTTCGGATCTTTCGCCTTATGTCGAGTGATCCCGGCGTCCTTGAAAGGACAAAACGAAGATCCCTTTTCGTTGCTGTAGAGAGTCCTGGTGCCTCCTTCACAGATTTTGTCAGAGCTGGCCGGCTGTTTACATAGCGACCGAGCATTGCAACGGAAGCCTTTGGTGGCATTGACTTTCTTTCTCAAATGAGTATTCCAGTAGTTCTTCACCTCATTATCTGTTCTGCCCGGAATGCGACCGGCTATCAATGACCACCTGCAACATTACATTCATGAGAGGAGGGTTCTTCAGGCAATAACAACTTGAATTTATGATTTAAACCATACTGTTATAATGGCTACAGACCCCATCTAAAGCAGGGCAGGGTTTGAAATGGCTACCGAACCAATAGTTAACACTAGAAAAGACCTGTATTCATATTCAGATGTAAGATTTACTAATAACTTAAACCAATTTGATTCATTAGACCACTGTTAAGCTTTCATCCTTAACCATTTATTCATCATTATAGTTAACCTAGTCAGAAAAATACATAGACTAGAAGGAAAAGACTAAACACTTTTCCTTGCACATGCCTAAACATTATTAGAGACACATAAACATTATTAGAAACAAATGAACATATTAATCACTTTCTCAATGAAAAAAAACTAAAGCTTATATTCATCAAGCTGTCTAATATACTTAATATATAACATTAAAGTTATCAAAATGATTAGAGTAGAGTCTAATATTTTCATACCTATTCCCAAGCAGCTTATGGAGTCTGACAATCATCTCTTCTTCATCTGGTGAAATATGACCACGCTTCACATTGGGCCGAAGATAATTCATCCAACGTAATCTGCAGCCCTTTCCACAACGTTGCAAACCTGTGCGTATTTATAAATAAAGCACACAGACGCACAGTATTTTTAGTTACTTCTCATGAACAAAACATGAACAAAACACAGCATTACATCTAAGAGCAATCACTGTGTTGCATGAAAGAATTGCTGTTCAAGCTGAAACATTATCGGATGAAATAAGGAAAACAATATCTGCAGAATCATCCCAATATAAGTATTCTTAATTCTCAAAACCACAATTATCGGATCAATATGAGAAATCTAATATATTTATCAGACGAAATTATGACAAATAAAAGCAAACTTATGTGTTTATCAGACGAAAAAATTAACAATGAATTACCTGCTTTCCTGGGAAGAGTGCGCCAATTTCCTTCTCCATGAGTTTCTATATATTTTATGAGACGAAGATCCTCCTCAGCGGTCCAGGGGCCTTTGCTCAATCCAACATATGAACAACAGGGTGTATGTGTTCTGCCCATCTTTGAATTTCTCTCTCTGATATTCTTATGACCTGGATTCTAAATCCCTTAACGATAATAAGTAAGAAGTAGATGCAGTGCACATTTATAACAAAAACCCACAAGTACAAAGACCTAATTAGTTCAAGGTACATCTGTACTGATATTTTTATCATTATTATTTTACAAAGCAAGTATCCATGTGTGGATTGCTGTGGATATTGTCGCTTTCTCTCAGTAGTTATTCCCGAAGTACTGCACACAAATTCTGATGAATTTCCGTCAAAGTCCATTTCCCAACGGATTGGACATCTAATATATAGACATATAGATTCTATAACGGAACTCATGCAGAATGACATATGGATAAAATAAGGGTTATTGTATTCTCTGGGCAGGCATGACCAACGTAAATAGAATTGAAGAGTAGAGTAATGCGTACGGATCTTTAAGTAATGCCAAAAGCTTCGTTACTTCCCTATTATTTTTGAATATTTGTTTGTTAGACTATCGATCGCTAAAGTTGGTATCCCATCGTCCATTTCTTGAATCGACAGTAAGGAGAGATTGACAGATGCAACAACAATCTGCAGATTCCACGCGAGGCAGTAATATGTCTCTGTCGAAACTTACCATTCAACGAATAACCATAGAAAATACAATAGCAATCTGTCTCGTCTGGCCGGGCCTGTGTCTAACTTACCGTTCAACGAAGACCTGTAGAAATACTTAAATGGGCTGACCATTTTATTAAGTACCACATTAGTCTTCTCTGAGTTTTGAGAAAGTATTTAGTTATCCTCTTTAACCGAGAATAGTCTGATTGTTTTTCATGTTTAAAACTGTGAACTCGATGTGCGTATGTCTTATCTGCTGGACAATACAGAGAGATATTTGTAGAATACCATGACAACTGCAAAAAGATATCGGTAGATAAAGGATTATAAATATCCCAGGGATATATAAAAATCTTGTTTTGTTTGGTTGTCTCGTAAGTAAGCGATTTCAGCAGAAGCCATGGTGAAGTACTGCCAATGAAAGTTTTTATCTTTGTGTATTATCATTGAGCTTTTGTTTGTGTGTATTGTGATATGACAGCTTTTTATTTTTCAGAAAGGATAAGGGAATTTCGAATACAAGGATATCCTACAGTAGTTGTACCATTCACACAAAGACTGGTATATTTTAGTTATGTATTACCATAGATTGCTCCATTCAGATAAGGACTGCGGTATATTTGAGGTTATCTATCACATGGATTACTTTTCTCCACCATCTCGGGGTAGCAATTTGTATATAGAAAGGCATACCAAACATATTCACACTATTTAGCAAAACATAAAAAATATATAATTAAATAATTAAGTTATTTTTATTTTTTTCGATATTTAATTTTAATATTTAAATTATTAAAAAGTTTTAATTTACTTAATATTTGTATTTATATAATAAAAAATTTATACATTTTGGAATGATTGCACCTAAAAGCCTTTATAGTCATGTATGGGAGAGATGTTCATCTAACATAATTCATTAAAAAAAAATAGAAAATAAAAAATTATATATATATATAATTTGAATGAAAAACAACCATCCTAGATCTATCTTAACTCATCTATCAAGTGTGGAGAGGGATCAAATCTTTAGAGGTGCAAACCTTTTTTAGAGTGCAAAGGAAAGGTTAAAGGAGAACATTCTAAGAGAAATTGTTTTTTATCTTCAACCCTCTTAGTGTCACAAAGAATGAAGAGTGAGAGTTTGCTCTTATTTTACCAGTGTTGATTTTCTTCTTTGCACTAGTTCCAATAGGCACTTTTGATTTTCTAGGTTAGGGTCGACCACCTCCTTGTAGTATCTTAATTTTTATTTTATCATATAATTCTTTATCTCACCAAAGATTCTCCTTTTATATATATATATATATATATATATATATATATATATATATATATGAGTGTGTGAAGTATATAAATGATGAAATAATCTTGATTCATGGCTTATAAAATTAAAATCAAATCTTGAAATTAGGAATAAAAGAAATAAATTTAAAGAAAATGTGCAAATAATCATATAAAATTGAAGAAATTTAATAAAGAAATTGCAAAGAAAGATTTTGAAATATTCAAAAGGAGAAATACTAAGAAAAGGTAAAGATGTAAAGAGTAGAATTAGAGATCATATGTAAAGAGTCAACTAGGATACTATGAGGAAACCCTAGTGGCATATTCAAGGATCGAAGATATGGAAAAATGAGGGTTTGATGTAGAGGTGTGTCTTGCAGTGGGTCTGAGTAGCTCAAGGCAAAGGCATAGGTGGCAAGAGGATATGGAGGATATTGAGGGAAGTAGTGGCATTCAAGCAATGCTAGTTGGCATTCAAAAGGACCGCGAGGGTTTTGCACATGCTAATTCTTCGAGTGTGGACAAGGAAGGGAGTTTGATTTCGAATCGTTTGTTGAACAAAGAAATAGAGGGTTATGGTGTTAGGGTTTTGAAGAGAAAGAAAAAGGCCCTAAGAGAGATGGAGGAAAAGGTTAGCTTGATTCTTGGTCATGACATCGAAATGGAGAAAGTGGAATCTCTAGCTACTAAATCCTAGATTGGTAATTTCATGGGAAATTTCTCTCTTACTCTGCTCTCGTTGGGTGGATAGAGGCTAGTTGGGTGAAATTGATTCGGTATGTTCCTAAATTTCACAGCTTAGTTAATGGGTGGCTTTGTTTCGAATTCTAGACTAAGGAAGATTTAGAACAAATTCTAGGTCATTCTTGGCTTTGGGGTCCATCAAGTCTAGTCTTGAGGAACTGGTTTCCTAGTTTTGATCCCCATTTAGATCCATTTGTTTGTCAACATTTATGGGCTCTTCTCTGAGGATTCCCAATAGAACTTTGGTTTGAGGTAGTGTTTTCTTCGGTGGGAAATCAACTTGGGAAATTTATATATTTTGATGAGTGTTGTTTGGAGTAGGAAGACACGCATATCACAAGGGTAATAGTTGCGGTAGATATCAGTCAAGGTTTGGTTCCTATAATCGATATTAGTTGGAAGAATTTTCATTTTCTCCATTCTGTGGATTATTGAAAGGTGCCTTTTTGTTGCACTCTGTGTAGGGAAACTGGACATCTAAGATCTAGGTGCCTATAGGACAAGGAGTTTACTAGAGAAAGAAACTTGGATGGTTTTAAGTTACATGTTATCTCTTAGAGTATCCCTTCTGATGTGCCACTTGAAGCCTCAGACACTAACCTAAGGTGGGAGGGTGGCGGTATTAAGGTGCCATCCTCCTCAAAAAGTCATTTGGGTGGGCCCATAGAACCCTTGGTTCCTCTAGGTGGACCTACAAAAATCGATGAAAAGCGTATGTCACTCCCTTCTTTCCCTCTTACTGTTTTAGGGGGGAATTCGAGACTAGGTATGATGATCTCTTTTGGCCTTGAAATGGATAAGTCTATGGATGTTCATAATCCCTCAAAAGGTTCTCCCTTGTGAGAGACACCTATTTTGGAAGATACTTTTCGATCCTCTGATATTTTTATTTTCTCTAGTGATAATGGCCCATCAAGGAATTCCTTTAGGGAGAAATCCTCTCCCCCATATGAGCTCAAATCAAAGGCGGATAAAAAATCCATGGATAGAGGGGGTATCGATGGTCGTCTAGCTCTGATGGAGGATAGTCATTCGTAGGTGGGACCCAAATCACACATTTCAAAGGCTAAACTAAATGTTGGGTATGGGTTATATTCTTTGCAAAATTGATCCCATGTATTGTACACTGATATGGGAGCAAGGGGGGATGGGGGAGGAAGAAAAAAAAATTGGCGGTTTTTTGCATCCATTTTTAGTCATTTTTCGGCACATGGTTGCCGTTGATGGTTTTCTAATTTCGGTTAAGGAATTAGGGATATTGACTAATTTGGGGCATTAGACTAGGGGTTTGGATGTCATGGGATGCTATATATATTGTATTATAAAAAGTGAAGAAGATGATGAATAAACATATTATAGGTGTGGCTCTAAATAAGTTGTTAATTTTCCTGGTTTGGGTTTTGAGGGTAAAATATTTGTTTAATGCATGTGTATTCCATTGTGTCTTTTCTATTTTTTATTAAGAATCCATTTACAATAATTTATTGTATAGGTTTAATATATATATTTGGTATCATAGCAATTATTGGCTTTAAGGGGACAACTTCGTGGTCAAGAGTTTTACTCGGGTTTGGGTAAACCTTGTTACAGTGGGAGATATGTGGTATTGATTCTTTAAGTGACTAGAAATGGAGAGAAATTCAAAAACAAAGATTGATAAATTTAATGGGAAAAGTTTTGAGCTATGGAAGCTCAATATGGGATATTTGTTGGTGGAAAATGATCAGTGGATCATTGTAGATCCAAGTACTACACCTATAATAATGTGAACAAAAGACTAGAAAAAGTTGGACAGGAAAGAGAAGAGCACAATTCGGTTGTGTCTCTCAGATTCAATGGTATTGAATGTGTTAAGGGAAGCTATAGCCAAGGCATTGTGGGATAAGTTAGGGGATTTGTATCAGTCTAAGTCCCTAGTAAATAAAATATTCCTAGGGAATAACTTGTACAACCTAAGGATGAAAGATGGAGACTCGGTGATAGAGCATATAAACGCCTTCAATATTGTGGTAAGTCAGTTATTGTCTGTTAATAATAAGATTTCCAATCAAGATAAGTGTATCTGTTTTTTGTGCTCTTTACCAGACTCATGGGATAGTATGGTTATGGCCATAGGTAGTAATTCAACTACTTTAACTTTCAATGATGTGGTCTCATCCTTGTTGTCAGAGGAGATGAGGCGAAAAAATATCGAAAGACAAAGCACATATGCCTTATTTGCAAGAGGAATCTCCTAGGAAAGAAATAGATCTAAGTCCTCAAATGGGACATATAAATCTAAGGGAATATCTAAATCTCCCAAAACATTTGTGAAGGTATGCTGGATATGTGAAAAATAAGGGTACTACAAGAACAATGTAGATCCAAAAGTGTTGAGAGAGGGAAGGGATATGAATATGCTCCTTCTATAGAAGAAAAAAACTCCACAGACAGAGGAGATGTGTACTTGGCTTGTTCAATCACAAATGCATATCATGAGGCATGGTCGTTTGAATCAAGTGCATCCTTTCTGATCTAAGTGGATATTGGTGGCCACCCACCTATTCCAACTAGATCCTCTTGACAGTTTTTAGTTCAACATGTTCTTTTGTAATTATTTCTAATTGTGGATTCTACACTTTCGGGGTTGTCTGAAGCCATACACAGCTTCCAGGTGGATATTGGCGGCCACCCACCTAATCCAACTGGCTTATTTTGGAAGTTTCCATGTCATTACATCTTTATGTACTTCCAACTGGCCTTAAACAATGTTTTTTTGGCTTGCCACAGTCAAACTGTAGACATAGTCAAATCTTGATGATATAATGTGTAGTTCTCAAAAACACATTTCCAACGATCTATCACATGCCTAAAATGGAGGTCGCATACAAAAGTTACGACCCTGTGAAGTTGAGGTACCAACTTACCCATCGGGGCCCACGTAAATTTTGGTGTTGCATCTCCTAGGGTTAGGTTTTTGGATGTCTAGGGTTTTGGCATTCATGAGTAATGTTAAAAAGGCCTCTAGATCCTCATTGTAATCATTCTTCTCAGATGGATTTGCATAGAAGCCACATCTCTTCTCAGATATAACTACCACCATTCAAGCAAGTTGTTTTCAGTTCTGCAGTTTTATAGTTTCAACCTATTTTATTTATTCAATAAAAGTTATTGTTCATTGGATATATGTTGTTTTTATCTGTATCTTTGTTTTATTATATTCAGTCTATTATTAATTTCGTTTCGTTCATAGATCTGGATCAGTGGTATCATAGCATTTTTCTCTTCATTTATTTTTCTTCGTGCATATCCCCGACAAGATATGGGTACAAGAAGTTGGGACTCAAACCAATCGACCCTTTGCAAGCTCGACTGTGTTGAGCCCAAAAACAACCCATGGGGGATGACAAGAAATATGATGGAGAAGGATATCCTTTTAAAATGTTTCTCGAGGAATCCCTTGCGCGACAAATGAATGAAATGATGGACAACTTTGCACAGATCCTTCAACAGCTTCCCATAGGAGACACATTTTCATCAAGCGGCCATGAAACCCCCTTCAAGGTAAAAGTAAATTTTGATATTCCATTATTTGAAGCACTGATAGATGCAGATGTTGTAGATAGATGGTTGAATCTGCTCGAAGGGTATTTTTCGGTCCACAATTTTTCCGATAGGTAAAATATAACTTTTTCACTCCTAATGGTTGTCCCCCATGTGAAGGAATAGTGGGATACTTACTTTGAGAAAAGGGCCATAGAGGAATCTGCAATATTTTTGGTCGCCCCCACATGGGATTCCTTTAGGGATTCCATTAAAGAAAAGTACTAACCTGTTGGAAGCTACGAGGACCAATACACAACATGGACCACGCTGCGTGAGGAAAGGGACCAAACAGTACCATATTTCACCAATATTTTCCATACCCTGTGCACCAAATTGGGTATCAAAGTCTCTAAACAACATCTGGTGCTCAAATACTATGGTTTTCTGCATAGAAACATTCAAATAGAAATGTAGTTTCTAGACATCGCATCATTAGGGGTGTCTTATAGATATGTTGTCAAGATCGAGCATAAATTTAAGCAGAAGAGGAGAGATTTTGGATCTGCAAACTCCTCACAATCGAAGTAGGGAAAAGGCGTCCCCAACCCACAAAACAAGGGATAGAGAAAACATGGCCACTATCAGGACAACCAGTGTAAGCCACAACACAAGAAGGGTAATGAGAAGTCGAAGAAGGACACAAGAAAGTGGTGTGAATACTATAAAATCCATTGGCACAACATCGAAGAATGTCATTCCAAGAAGTCATTGGTGGCCGAGATGAAAGCTTCCGAGTCAAAGGCAGATTTTGACTCCGAATAAAATCCAAATGGAGGGAAGCAGAATATTGATGTCGAACCGAACACCATTGTCACTACCACCAAATTCCATCAAAGCGAACTAGAAGAACTAGAGGAAGGAGAACTCCTCTTTCACTCACATATGTGGGTAAAGGGTGCTCCGCTTCATTTCATTGTCGATAGTGGAAGTCAAAATAACCTGATCTCAAGAAAGGTTGTCAAGTAGTTGGACCTGTCAATGACATCAAACCCATAGACCTACACCATTGGTTGGATTTTCCAAGGAATATATCTTTGCGTTAGCCAACAATGTTTTCATCCCTATGACATCAAGCCCTTCAAAGACAAGGTATTGTGTGATATTTTGTTGAAAAGTCAACAAGAAACATGTGTCTAATTTACTTTTCCCTTAATTAAATTAGACAATAAATATTAATCTATTATTTCGTTCATAACTGAGTGAGTTGGATTTGTAACAGAATTATAAGTGTA
>SNQJ01S0004166.1:70603-86096 GCA_010110895.2 Picea sitchensis | reverse complement strand
ATGAAAGGAGGAGTTTAATGCAAGCATTAACCTTCTAATGTCGGTCGAAGTGGGGGATCTTCATTACATTCAATATCGTGGATTGTGTGAGCTCCTTTATCCATTGTTGGGAGGCTATGCACTCCTTCTTCCCAGTCATTTTCATCAAATACCAATGTGGTGCGAGCGTCGTGTAGTTCTTCTAGTCTCCGAGGTTGAATTTGTTGTTCTTTAGAGATGGAATGTGTCCTAACTGGGGTCCGACTACATATATCACCTTCGAGAGGTATGCAGTGATCAACGTGTATTCAAAATACGGTGTGATGTTGTCACGGTTAACCACGTCATCCAAAGGAGAGATGTAATCTGGCAAGACCAACATGATATTCTTCGCATTATCTAGATCATCGCGGTGCTTGCTTCTCTTCTCAACAATGCGGCCATAACTTCATATAGTTGATGGGGATGCTTGCAATCCACCAGTCAACAATGTCTGTATTCCCACATACTTGACTCTCTCAATCATGATTTCTACAAGTATTTCCTCCACAAACTTCTCTATTATGCTACATTCGCCTGAAATGCACACTCGTAATCAAATAACTCAGGTCGGAAAATAGACAAATGAGGTAATCCAATGGATGACAAGGTCTAGAAGGCACAACGTGATACAATGGATTCTTTGTTAGCTTGGATATCATGGTTTGAAATAAGTGGTCTCGGCGCAGCATCCGACGTATTAAATAAGCAACTTCGTAACATATTACTCCAATAGGTAGGAATGCTTTAATCAATACAAATCCATCTTTTATGGAACGATCTCAACAGTCCAATCCCGATCTTTCCAGTAATAACTGCATTTCTATCCATTTTGGAGTGTTATTCTAATAGTCGGGGTGCCTCCAACAATCATATAGCTTCTTAGTGGAGAAGTCCCATTCTGCGTTGTTCTACTATTCTGACGAAGTTCAAGTTCTTCAATCCTGCCTCCTATGAAGTCTTCTCTGGAACTTCCTGTAGTTTTTCTAACTTTACTTTCTTCTTACTGAGCTTTCTTTCCTTCTTCCCTGTGAAATGAGTCTCTGGATTCCTATTTCCATTCTTATTCTTATATGTTCTTAGCGTAGTGACTTCACATTGTTGATGTTCTTTCAAAGGGTTCATAGATAATACCTATTTTCTTACTAGGTCCTGGGTGGACATACTTTCTTCTTGCATGGATAGGTCCTTCAATCCTTCTTGTGCTCTTTCAAGGTTGACAGCTACTTCTCTTTCATTCCACTGCTTCGACTCAACTTCTCATTCTTCTATCAGTTGATCTATTATTCAAGCTATGAAATACCTTAGCTCTTGCCTTTTCTTTTCTATGGCTTCCTCCTCTGCTTTCCTTCTGATCTGATCTTTCTCAATCCAAGTCTTTCCTAATAAAAGTGGAAAAGAGGCATTTTTATAAAAAAAAAACCTAATAACTTCAAAATCCTCTTCTGTTGACATTTCATGAGAAATCATAGGTATATTAGTAACTCTTCCACATAGGTTTATCATCTTTCCTTTAAACAAGCCTATCCCTCCCAATGAAGGTATCATAGAAAGCTTTCCCAAAATTTCCCAAGTGCTTTCTGGCATAACATTCACATGTGTTTCTTCATCCAATACATAGTCTATGTCGAAGTCTTCTATTCTTGTAACTATGCGTTGTTTTTCTTTCGGGATCTCTGGTAAACTGATGTCTGTGTGATCATCCATTTCTTCTTTTAATTGTAATAACATAGTCTCTGACTCTTTTTATATATGATTCTTAGTCTCTTGACCTTCTTGATAGTTTTCCCATCTCTTGTTCATATTTTAAACTTTAGCAATCGTTCTTGGGCAATCCTCAACCTCATGACCAATGGATTTACAACAAAGACAAATAGGACCTATACCATGGCATTCCTTATCAAGATGTCCCAGTCTCCTATAGTTATAACACATCGTCAATATTCTCTTTCTTTTAAACGAGCCATGGTCTTTCCTGTACTATGCACTCGGATCACATTGTTGTACCTGTAGTCTGCAAAAAATATTTCTAGGTTCTTGCATCCACTCATTAGTCCACAAATTCTTTATATGCATAGGAATAACATATTATTCTCTATTTCTATCAGATTTATTCACATCAACTCTTTCTTCTAAATGTGCCCTAACATTCATGTTAGAACAAAATCTATCAAACATACCTAGATTCATACTTTCAAAGAAAAAGTTTCCACTTATCTTACCTTTACCAGTGCACAAAGATTTAAGATCTTACCTCCTTCTTTCATATCCAGTTTCTTTCTTAGCACAAAGCTTCACAATTCAAGTAGAATATTGCGCACTACAACAATAGATCTATGCACAAAGATTTATCTTCTTCAGTTCCCAGCAATTACAGTTTTAGGTCCTGACAATGGAACCATTTGTTGGCACAGGGGCAGACCCAGGGTTTAACGCTTCAACAACGCACCAAAAAAACCATAATTACCGGCCCTTTTGCAAACACCTGCGAAGCAGATGAAGTCTCACCCGAGGTAGAGGCAGGGGGAGGTTGCAGGAATCAGGTGTCTAAAACCACACTGGGACACAGATCTATGATTACAACACTTAACAGAAGACTTAAACAACAATAGGCATTATTTTTTGAATCTCATTCATATCACAGATCAAACCCTTAATACAGATCAACACAGTAACAATAAAGATCAAGTACTTACCATCACATATCACATAACATTATATCATATCTAGCATTCAATTACCATCAATATAGCACTAAGCATCTATACATCCATCCACCATATATAAATATTAATACACTAAGAGATAAACAACATAAACAACATTGCAACATTGCACAAAACACATCAACGCAGGATATATGTGGTTCACCCCAGTGTGGGGCTATGCCCACCAAATTCTTGTTCTTCTTTATTAGTCTTTGATCTCCTTACGTTCTTCTTCTCCCGCGCACAGAGCCATAGAGCCCAACTCTGCACTGGACAGGTGAGCTGCGCCCAATGCATTAGATCCACCTTCCTCAAAATCAGGTCAAGGAACAAAGCCAACTCCTAAGTAGAAAAAATCCTTACACAGTCTGTCTGCACAATGCAATTACAACTTCTTGCACTGAGTAAATATTAACCTACTATGCACTTAGCCACTAGTAGTTATGCACTAATTTGATTCTAGTCGTTGTTCTTGCATCACTTAGATACTTATTTATACATTTACACAAAGGCCTAAAACTTGGGTACACCCATGGGACGACATCCCAAAAATCATTATATAAATCCTAAAGACCATTTTTTGGGTCCACAAGCCCACAAAACCAGCGAGATCCCGTGATCTCCACTCCGCCTGGGCACTCTATATTCGACCAACCCGTCGAAGTCCCAAAAGTGGTCAACCACAACCAATGTTTCCACAAAACTTGGTCAAGGGCCTACAATTAACATTACACAATATAGTTTCATTATGGGTATTTGGGGATGCTAAACTAAACTCTACAATAAAACCAACAATCTCATCAATCAAAAATTTCAATTTTCAACAAAGATTGCCTAATCAAATTTTGGTGATGACAAACTAGAGAAGGTTGAATTTGTATAATTTTTATACTTCTTCCCTATTTCTATCCCTAATTAGAGCCTTGAATATTCAATGCAATGCATTTTAGATACGATTAAGTGGATTCCCAGTTGCAAGATTAGAGAACATAAATAGATATGCCACACTTTTGTACCAAAAAATGATGATTTCCTATTTGAGGCATGATAACAACTATTAGTAGGTCCTTAATTATTCACATGAATGCAACCTGATTATAGTTGACATTATCTAGATGCGATTACATGAAGACCCCATTTATTCCATCTCTCAAAATAAATAATAATTGTTTATTAATGTTTTTAGAAGGAAATCTTTATTAGTTTTCTTCTTCTTTTTAGGTAATATATCTTGGGGAAAACCCCCTAGAATTTCTCCTCATTTTGAGGATGGTACCATTCTTTAGGGCATAAAGTTAGGTCAACAATAGGGATTAGAAACATTACAATGATATACTCATTATGAGCTCCACATGTCACTTATGGGAATAGACCCTGGGTGGGGAGGATAATGGCCCATCCTACAACCACTTGGGATAGACATAATTGACCATAAAACTTTGTGACACCTCCCCTTCTTCTCGAGAATATCTAGATGGAGGGTGGCTCAAACACAAGCCATAAGTTGTAGTCTAAGCATGCCACGAATTGGTCCCTTTTCAACAAATTTCCCTTCATGTTATTATTTCTTTTGACAATATCAGAGCTAATCGTGATCTCATAACATTTTGTTGTTATTATTCACATAATGTTTCTCCCAAAGGGAAGTACATTGATTTTGTTTCGACTGAGGCATATACAAATCAACTAGAAGTAGAATTGCAACCAGGAATAACTTTGCTTGGACCTGTTGATGAGATTTTCTTTGACACATATGATATATTTGTTCATGTTAATAAGTCTTCTCCTGACAATTGCTTCATATCCACTGTAAGAGGATCTCTATATTTATAACGATGAATGCATTTACATAGATTAGATTTTCTAATGTTTTGGGATTAGAACTTCAATTGATAATAAGTGCGACTGCTTCAGAGCTATGACGCAACAACACATTTCGAGAAAACAATGCAGGATGTTCTTGCTATGTACACCCACATAACTGGAAAGGTATGGAAGCATTTTCTTACAAATTGTTGGCCCATTCTAAATATTTTTTCTTTCCCTAGCCACGTTTATTTCTATTCTCTTTTTTTTTGTCACTAATCCTTATTGTTGATTGTTTCTTGCAGGTCTTGGACCTAATTGTTGACCTAAGTGTTTCAACCTAATTGTTGACCTAAGTGTTTCAACTGTAGCTGAAGAATGATGGGTTGTAGCATATCAATCTTTAGTTGGGTTAGACACTCCTCCATGGATGTATTTTCTTTGATGATATTTTCTACGTTGTGTTAGAGAAGTTCTAGTATTTATATGTATTTGGAAATCATGTTTGTAAATGCAAGTATTTACAGTTGAAGACTAGAAAAAAAATAATCATAAGAAGTCCCACTTCCAATATACTTTCTCTACAATTCCTCCACCAGTTTGAACAACAAAGTGAAGACTATCTGTAGCAGGTGGAATGCCCCAGATAAATGGCACAACAAATATCATTTTTAGCTTCTCATGAAAGCCTCCTTTTCTTTCCTTTTCAATAGATACAACCAACTTAGAGTCCATTATCATTTTTTACATAAGTTGAATGAAAAACATTTATTTTTGATACCTTGTTCATCCTAGTAAGAATAAAAAAACTCTCTCAAGTCTTTCCATGTTGTTGGTGCAGACCCCCTACCTCTGCCTTGGAAGGGTCTACTGACCTCCCAGTCTAAGGATCGTTCTTCTTCTTCTTGATGAATGGAAACGACTCTTTTGATTCCCTGCTGGAACCTTCAACGAATCCACAGGGCCTTCAAAATTCACCCACAAGTCCTGCAAAAGACCCACCCTCTTTCTGTGCGCGCTAGGTGCTAATTCAAAATAGTGTGAGCGCTAGCCCTCGGGCTAGGCCCCTCCTCCACGCGACCACCACCTGTGACCACTGGCTGAGCCCATAGGGTGCTTTTCTCATTTCGCGACTTCACGAATCCTGATGTAGAGTCTCTTGACTCTTCAATCCCCGAATGTCGAAATGGGATCAACAACAATTATCCCTTGCCCAAATATTGGTCCATTTACCCACTTCCTTCGTGACCACAGCCTACTCTAAAGACACGTCGCATTTCACAACTTTGGGGTTTTCAACGCAAAGTGCCCTGGTTCCTTGTCCTCAGAATTTCCAAAATATCAAAATGGGCCTAATGACTCTTTGGCTCCTCCCTTAATCCTTCTCCATATAACCTTGTCCAATGACCTATGGATACTCCTCTGAATCATTTGGCTTTCACGATTCAGGGATATGGAGTACAGTCTCCTCCCTTGTCCTTTGAATCTTTGACTCCCAAAATCCGATGACTTTGGATCTATGGTTCAAATCCTCCCTGGATCTGATGACCTACAACCTTTTGGAGTTTTCTCTGAACCCTGACCCCTCGCCACGTGTTCTTCAAATGGATGGTCCCATTTTATTCTGAGACATTGACAAGTCCTTCTCCCCAGCACATACACGAGGTTAACCGGTGTGCATCTTCTCACGGATCCAATGGCTATTGGTCCTCCACACTAGATCTGATGGCCCAAACCTAACTTACCTATGTGCATTCCTCTTGTGTGCCTGGACGTGGATCGAACGGTCCAGATCTCTTCTCCAGTGTTCGAATCAACGAAATTTGTGCCCCTCCTAAGCGCATGCTTCTCCTCCCTGACTTAGAATATTTTATGTGTCTCAAAGGCTAAAGACTTTGATTTCTCTACGAACCTTATGACCTTGGGTCTCACCTATGTTCCAAAAAATGTTATTATTCCTGAGCTTTGTCAACTCTGAAACCGCAAATGGTTTTTCTTGACCTCTGCAACTCCTTGCACGATCCTTGCACACTGTTGTTCTATCTCTTCTAATCTTGTCTGTGGCTTTGACCTTGAAGTGTCTTGGCCTATTATTCCTTTCTTTTGTAAGTCTATGCACAAAGGCACTATTCCTCCTGAGCTTAAGAACTTGAAACAAGTTCTTCCTGTGCTCACGCCTTGTGCTCTGACTAGCCTTCAGATGGTTTTCATTCAACACTTCACTGAATGTTGGCCTAGTGCAATCCTTTCACTTGTCTTTGTCCTCCTTGAGCTTCAAATGCTCATACCTCAATGGTCACTGTCCCTTTCTCTACTTGAAGGGATATAATTTTCCTCTGGAAATTTATGCTCAAGCACTCCTTGCGGAGCCTATAGAGTGTTTAGTAACCATGTGAGTGTCTTCCCTGCGACAATTCCCTTATCTCAGAAATCAAAATACAATTCCTTCTTTTCACTCTATGCACTTGCTTGATGCCCTCCTGGAAGATCTTTACAAAAACTTCAGTGATTCTATCTTCTCTCTGTGCCCTCCTCTAGAAAGTCTCACCTCCAAGGTGTTCAACAACCTTGAGGCTTCTCCCTTGATCCTATAATTCCTCTGGTGCGCCCTCCTGGCACGTCTCTGTCCAAATTTCGTAGAATGCACAAGTGCACTCTTGCACTGGCTTACCGAACCCTCAGTATTCTTCCATGCACCCTCTTGCATGGTGTCGCAAAGAACCCAGACTTGAAATCAGTAAAATGTAATGAACATCCTCATTACGACACCAAGCCTCACATAACAAGTGAAAATTTTATTTTATTTTATTTTTGTGTGTGTGCATGTATACAAGGGTAATAAAGACATTATACTCTGCGTCGCAACACGATGATGAACAAGGAGAAAGAAACTCATGCAACAACAACATGGCGACCAACCATAGAAGCACATCAATCACATGGAAGAAATATTTGACATTCAACCGACGCAAATAAGAATGACTACCCGCCCCTCCTACCATGCAATGGTTAGGACCTCCAGGACACATAAGCAACACTCAAGCCCAGGTTCCCATCGATTTTGACCATTTAAGGTCTCAGGGATGGCAACTGTTCTGAGGAACAAGGAGGCGTCTACATCCTGCCCGACACAAGCAGACCCAAACTAAATATGCTAAGTCAACAATGAGTGTAAATGAGTAAAAAGTCATCTCATAAAGAATCATAAATCAAGAGCGTTAATACATTTTAATATCATGCTTCTTAAGTCTATATCTTGTTTTTAAGGAAATCTTCTAGGGGTATGTGAAGAGAAGCTATAATTATATGCTCATTATGAGAACCCATAAGAAACTCTATCTTCTTAAGAAATACAAGAATTTTAACAACACTTTTACATTATGCATCCATGATATGAAACTAATAAAATCATTCATAAGAGCAATAATGAGAAGTCACATGTTGACCTAGATATAAGAGGTATGTACACTAATGCAAGATATAAAGTGTTATCAATCTTTTCATTGTAATAGTCTACTACTAAGGTCACCATTCTCTTTTTGAAACTTCAATAATACCCTTAAGAKATAGTTGTTAATAACATTCAATTGGTATAATCCTCAATATTTAAATCACTTGATTCTTCTATATTTTCTTCACCTTTAATTARGTATTCAAATCTCAATCCTAGAAAGTCTTGAATCATTAATTGAAACATTACTCAATAAAGTGGTCTTGTTATTATTAAACGCTAACTAAAACATATAGCTTGCTATTATGAAACATTAGATTTGACTGTTGTTATTACACACTAACTAGAACAAGGTAGATTGGTGTTAGGTTGTAGCATTGGTAACATATATCTAAGCATTAAATGATATTGCATCCAATATTTAAGTGTTGAAATCGAATCTAAGTAGCCTTAAGTACATTCTAACATAATCTACATTAACCATTAATCTAATATAAATACATGCTATCAATTCCCATATAAGATTCTAACACAATCTGCATTGAGAATTTAATTAATATATATACATGCTACCAATTCCCATATACGATTCTAACACTGTAACACTAATACATTATGAGCGCTGTCCAATAGTAAAAGAAATATTAAAACCAACTTGTTGACTCTTACACTTGTTGTCCACAAGGCACCCATGAGGAGAGATATAAGGAAATTTTAAACCAAGGGTGCTACAGAGAATATTGGCATCACCATTACAGTCCCTTCCAGGATAAAGGCATGTACTATAATTAAGGCAATATCGTCCATTCGACCGCAATGCTCAGTCAACCCTTAAGGAAAATGTGTCCAATGAACCACCCAACACAGTCCAGCATTCAAGGGCAAAACAAAGTCATAGGTTAAAGGCATTTCGCGGTCAATTACTGCAAGAAACTTGATGATTTGAAAAGCTAAAACCGTGGGTAGAAACCGCATGCTCAGGAAGATGTCTTAAAGTAGAATCATGGGTGTTAATAATCAACAGACTCAGTCTCATTTTCAGGAAAATAGTGGGCGTTAATGACAACAAAAAAAAATGGGTCGCTTTTTACAGATAGATTCGTGGTCAGTTATGCAGCAAAAACGATCACGTTTTACAGGCATAATCGTGGTCATTGTACTATTGGGCTCGCTATCAAACTGTGGTCAACACTCAATCTAAGAAAGGATTATTCGATGTCCACTCAATCCAGAAGTGGTTGTGTTTAAACAAGAATTGCAAACCCAAAAGAAAAGGCAGACATCCACCTCTATCCTCTGTCCTACTCGCAGATCATCACCCAACCACAGGTCATAAATAAAAGGAAAATCGAGCGCAAACACCACAATCTCATTCAACCTGTTAAAGGTCAATAGTGGGTGATTAAGTTGTAGAAAAAAAAATATAAAACAAAATCGGTGCGATAGAACCCGTGATAGTCAATTCGCGGTCACAAACTGGGCAATTAAATTGCTGGCAAAGAATATGTAGTAGAAGGAATGAAACCTATGACAACAAGGTTGGTGAAAACATTCAAAGAAATTTAACGTAGATAAGATTTAATCATTGTACCTAACTGGATTCCAACACCACGCAAGATGATTAGATACCAACGTTATTTAATCCTAGCGTACCCAAAATAAAACGCAGGTTTAGAAGTTAGGTGTTTTTGTCCTCCCCCCTTTTTATTTATAGGATGCCCAAACGCATAATGAAGATAAACTCCGTTACGTTCCAGATTACCAAGGTGTGGAAATAAAAGTAAAACAAAGCAGAGTGCGATGAATATTTTTGTGACCAGTATATCAATAAAACTGCAGGCTGAAATTAGATTTGATACATTATCAGGATAAAACAATGCAGAGTAAGATCAATCTTTTCATGACCAGAATATCAACAAAACTGTAGGCTGAAATTTGATTGGTTACATTATCAGGACACCAATAAATTTCAAACTGAATTCAAATCTTTTCATCACCAAGATACCAATCCAACACAACCAATAGTAAGGGAACGCAAGGGTTCCTTGGGATAAGTTATTGAAATGATCGTCGGGAAAACCATTAGGACACAAGAATTCCAAATGCACAGGTACTTTGGCTAGAGGGCGCAAGAAATAAAACTGTCAAGGACAACATCAAAGGTAGCCGATGGATGGGTTCATCCTTTGCTTTACCATCCTCGCACAGAAAAGCAGGGCATTGAGATCCATAGGTCTTTTAATGCTAAGGCAACGATCGTAGATCAAGCTCCTGGCCGACTGCTCAGGTGAGGACTGGCGTGCTAGGGACGAAGGAAAACAATCGCAAGGGTCACAGGCAGACACCACAGGGCTGTCAAGTCATGCGCGGAATGAAGCTCGTGGGAGTCAACAATCATCAGGCTAGGCTAAGAACAGTTTTAGTCATCGAATTTTAAAAATAACTCAGTTTAACTACCCAACAATCATGTAGATCCAAATCATAAATCCTTCCACATTCCATCATTCAAACGAAGAAGCGTACCGTTACTTGTTTGCCTGCTCCAAGTGTTGTCCGCGTGCTCTATGCAAATCCTACTTGCCAATCATCAAGACCTCACTGGTACCTCCCAACCAATGCTAGGGGTACTCTTCTTCACCCTTAGCCCCCCGAGCCACAAAGGGGCCACCCACACTATCCAGATATTTCATCTAGCTCCTAGCTCACCTCACAAGGCCGAGCTACCACTCCTCTCTGAGTTGGGTATCCCAAATCCCACAAGTAAATCAGTCAAGTCGATATTTCTGCAGCGTAACGATACGCAAACAAAATATGATCCTTCATCCTTCTCCTTCCTTTATTTTATAGAGTTTCTAACTTCCTTTCTTTCCTAAAATCTCATTTAATTAAATTTTTAAAAATAAATTCCTAAATTTTCCTCTCTGTACAAGTGTCCCCCATCCCTTACATTCCTCCATAAATTAATTTCTTTAATTAAGTAATTATCTTTATTTCCCTCACCCACCTAAAGTTACTCCTAGAATCACTCCTAGGTGTCCCTAGATTCCCTTACAGGTTTTAAAGGCTTTCCCTATTATGAAATTGCAAATTCAGTTTAAAATTAGAAAACTCTTGAATGTGGATTCTTTACTAAGTTTCCTTCCCACTTATTCCCTTAAGTTCCCCTTTTTCCTTTTTATGTCACCTCCTGTTAGTGCTAGAAGTTGCCCCTAGACTGCTATAGGGTCAAGCCTAGAACCCCTTCAGTTATTGCAATAATTTTATAAATAAGAATGTGTTTGGGTTTTGAAAGAAGATGGATTAGGTAGATGAGAGAGAAAGAAAAAGAGAAACGGGCTAAATGCAATCAATAAAACACCATTGGGCATAGAGTCAAGTAAACACCCTATTGATCGGAGGCAATCAAATTGTATATCAGATAAGAAGTTTTTATATGTAACTGGATAGAAGAATAGGGAATAGACAAAAAGTAGAACAACTCGTTAAACAAAGATTCTCTTAGTCAAATGGATGCAACGATACTTGAAACAAAACACATGGATGATAGGTAGTCACAGCAAAATCTTTGCTGCTCAAGAATCTATCATCCATAAGCTGCCATTGATTCTCAATGTCTGTAATTCGTTCAAGTAAGACAAACGACAGAATGTAAAACAAGGAAGGTGGAAAAACAATTTTTAGACAAGAAAATCACAATCTGATAAACAAATGTCATATATGTCCAATGTCATAAATGATTATAGAAATACAATGCCTTCAGGAATACAATCACTCAGGCTAGATTCTATTTCCTTGATATCTTCTCAGGCCTTAACCTCCTATAAATAAAAATTAGTTATCTTCCTGAGGATCGAAGATCTTCTTTGTCAAAAATAGAAATAACAGAATATGAGGTGTAACTAGAAGATAGAAAAATTTGTTAAAGAATAGACCCTGACTTCATGGGACTATTATGATCGAGTTGAAAATGGCTCTCTCCATTTTATTATATTTGGGTGATGGTGATGACACATGTGAAAGATGTAAACTATGCCTTGAAGAAGTTTTGTCAAGTGCTGAAAACACTGCCACCTGTAAGAAAACTGACCTCTGCCAACTGTGCTTTAAAAAACATGAATATGGTTTTGATCGCCAGGAATCATTAAACTGTTGAGGTTGAACACTAAAATTATGCTTCTCATGCTCTATTCAATTACCAGGTATCCTGAATAAATGGATTTGGAGTCTCGAACTACTGGAGATCACTGAAAATCAGATATGAAACGGTTTCTATGTATTCAAATCTGGAAAGAATCAAGATCCCCTGCCACCTGTTAAATAACATGCATATAGTTGTTTTGGCAACATATTGACAGTAAGCACCTGTGAATGTTATTTCTAGGGATAATGAATCCGATAAGCATGAATATGAGAAGAAGAGATAAAAATCCTCTAGTATTAGCTAATATCATTGTTCTGCAAATTCCTGCCATAAGACGGAACAAGGACATTGCCATCTAATTGACTAGGAAGATAATAAGAAATTGTTGAAAGAACCTGCTAGCTTTCGGGGCAAACCCAATGGTGGAGTAAGTTGACACCACCCAAACTCCAGCCTTTGACAATGACATTGGAAATTTTTAGTAGAAAAGTAGGAATAGTAAAAGCCCATGCAGGATAGAAGAGTAAATCCCATTGCTTGAAGAACACAGGAAGCTTGACGATTGTCATAGCCAACTCTACAAATCCATTGAACACTTTGGCGAGGATGGTGAAAACAAGTGCTCCGAGGAATAAGTTTGCATCATTTGGGGTCTTATGATGCATTTCAGTCTTCCAGAATACAGTCGATGCAAAAGGGCTCCAACTGTAATATGTGTTATCTTGAATATGTAAACAAAGGAATTTCGTTTGACTAGAAGCCATTTCTTTGTGAAACAGGCCTTGAAGATCTCTATTTTGGGCATAGTGTTCCTATCGAACACCAAATATGCTCTATAACTTATCTTCTTATCATAGGGAACATAGAGCTCATTTTCCAGTTGCAAACCTGCATGAAACCAGTGTTGTCTTTCCAGACCCAGGGGGAACCAATAACAAAGCCATTCGAGATGGTTTGAGGATTCCACTTGACTCTTTCGGAATTGTGAGATTTATTTTCTTTTTGAGTGACAGTCGAACCATGCCAAACAAGTAATCCACCATGTTTTATCAGTATTCCATAGTGTAGGAAGACCTTTGCTACCAACATAACATTCCGTATCGATTGTCAAGTGCTCAAATCAGACTTCTACAGTTGGAAGCTGGATACCAACTCTATCAATACGATTCCTGAGCTTCTTCCAGAACATCTCGTTATCTTCATCTTCCACTTTAAAGATACGATCAATGAAGGCCTACCTTTCCATGAAGCTAAGCTTCCGAACATCCACTTGTCTATAACCAACATCCATCATATTATTCTCCTCAAGTGTTTGTGTTACGATTTGATGTAGGTGCTAACTTGTGTTTGTATGTAGGTACACTTGACTCTGAACTTTGATCTCAATGCCCGATTGTGAATACACAAGAAACCTCTACTCTGTCATTTTCCATATGGGATGCCCTACACTCGGGCATTCATCTGGCTAGTTCCCACTCCAAACAAAGGGCATTCCAGATTTTGTTGAATGTTGTTTAATTTTAATCCTCTAAATACCATCTTGAAACCCTCTCAACACCTGGATTTATCACTTTACGCTTGGGTCTTCATTACTGAGCTGCCCATCAATGTTTTTTTTCTCCTTGTCACCTGTACAAATTATATCTTATACCAGGGCGTTTATGTGACACTTGGGCTGAGGCATATTCAATTTACTTGTGGCGCACGATTCCCTTACTATCTAATACCCGGTTGAAAAGATCTTGGTCACTAAGCTCCAAGATTCTCTTTGGTATTTGAACAACAATAATATTTGAACAACAATAATATCACGACCTGATGCCTTCAAGCTTTCAGACGATTCAAAACCTAGCTACACTTACCATATAATAGATGCATACTTATTTTCTACCTTCAAATCAAGCGTTTGACAATTATATGGATTTACGATTGGCATATGGTTTTGTCTTGAGTTTAATGCGTTTACTCTGACTTGATGTGTCGATCTGAGGATCGAATTGTAGATTAAATCATAGATGATAACCCATGGTTGTATATTGCAGATGCACTGGCTCTGAAGATTGGCTCTCAGGCCAATATTTTTGTCGGAATGAACATGAAAATAGACTAAGATTTTCCCAATGTTAACTCTTGGCTATATTCGACACATGTACTGCTGGAATAACACTTCTCGATGCTACGGGAATAACCCTATTCCCACAACAAGGAAAAATTGAAATGTTTAATATCTAGATACTAACATTGGCTCCTTCTATGGATGGCATACTCCTTGCCAGTTGCCAAGAACAAGCAGACCATTTGCCTTAATCTTTTTCCATTTGTGCAACCTAACCTTGCAAGCTTTTGCCTCTGCAAACATTTACATTCTTCTGTGCCTAGTCTATTAGGTTATGGAATCAATCAATACCATTAAAATTTGGCTTCAAACTTTTGCAACTTATCAAACTCTAACAAATGTTGAAAATGAACTCACTGCAAAACTGATTACACTATGCAAACTGCGAAAACAAATGCTCAAGAAGAGAGCTTATTGCCTGCCCTACTTCTAACCAAGTGTTTATTTTAGATTAGGTAAAATCATGTTTCCAATGAAGCCATTCAAGTAATCTGCTAATTGGTAAAACTCTTGATCTGGTTCTAACAAATAAAGAGACCCATAGCATATCAAAGTGAAAAGGAAACGTGAAGCAAAGCCAACCTTCATTGAGCAAGAGTAATTTTCCATTTGAAGTGTTTGAAAACTCCATATAATCAGCAAAAGGATCATGAAAGAGACAAAGAGAAACATCTTTCTGTTGTTTCAACTGAAGATCAAAAGGTCTCTGCATATCTTCTTTCTGATAATGGCTGCCACGTTCAACTATTTGCAAATTTGAACGTGATTGCAAGTTTATTTCACTAGTTTTCTGTACATAAAACTGCTTCAGGTCTCCATCGTTGCCTTCCTCAACCTTGGATGCATAGCTTTCATAAAGTGGCTTACTGCTGAAGTTTTCATTATGTGTTGTTGTGAAAATTTTCCCTCCACTTGAACCATGACTATCAATAAGAGAATCTAAATTTTTGTTGTGATATAGCTATTGATCAAAGGCTTTAGAGAGAAAAAATGAGATATGTTGTTCATAGAAAATACCATCATCTTCGGAATTATAACACTTATCATAGATAGGTGAGACAAAAGCCTTTGTGTCTTACATATAAGGATGATTAGCCTCATGCTATAAAACAGATTAGAAGGAGATTCCGAAGATGACAAAACATCTTCTCTTTCCTCAACATAATCATCCTTTATATCATAATCAAAATTACTATAAACATTTGAACAAAGCAAAAATGTGTCTATAGTATGGTTGTCCCCAACATCCTTAC
>SNQJ01S0004166.1:54350-65645 GCA_010110895.2 Picea sitchensis | reverse complement strand
CATGTGGGCCCCATTTGGGTAAGTTAGTACATCAAGTTCTCGGGGTCGTAACGTTTGCATACGATCTCCATTTTAGGCGTATGATAGCTCGTTGGAAAGGTATCATCGAGGAGATTCATTTTGGGGGCTCAATAATGCCTTAGTATATCATTTAGAACCTCTATCTAGAAAAACCTTCATCTAGGCCCTCAAAATGGCCCTGGAAGTTAAAACTTGCTAAAAATAGTAAATTGCCAAAATTGCCAGAAAACTATTTTGAGCCAGTTGGAAAAGGTGGGTGGCCATAGATATCCACCTGGATCAACCAATAACAAAGTCATTCGAGATGGTTTGAGGATTCCACTTGAGTCTTTCAGAATTGTGAGATTTATTTTCTTTGTGAGTGACAGTCGAACCATGCCGAACAAGTAATCCACCAGGTTTTATCAGTATTCCATAGTGTAGGAAGACCTCTGCTACCAACATAACATTCTGCATCGACCGTCAAGTGCTCAAATCAGACTTCTACAGTTTGAAGTTGGATACCAACTCTGTCAATACGATTCTTTAGCTTCTTCAAGAACTTCTTGTTATCTTCATCTGTCACTTTAAAGATACGATCAATGAAGGCTTTCCTTTCCATGAAGCTAAGCTTCCGAAAATCCACTTGTCTGTAACCAACGTCCATCATATTATTCTCCTCGAGTGTTTGTGTTGCGATTTGATGTAGGTGCTAACTCATGTTTGTATGCAAGTACGCTTGACTCTAGACTTTGATCTCAAGGCCCGATTATGAATACACAAGAAACCTCTACTCTAGCATTTGCCATCTGGGATGCCCTGCACTCGGGCATTCAGCTAGCTAGTTCCCACTCAGAATAGAGGGCATTCCAGATTTTGTGGAATGTTGTTTAATTTTAATCCTCTAACTACCATCTTGAAACCCTCTCGACACCTAGATTTATCACTTTATGCTTGGGTCTTCATTACTAAGCTACCCATCAATGTTTTTTTTCTCCTTGGCACCTGTACAAATTATATCTTATACCAGGGCGTTTATCTGACACTTGGGATAAGGCATATTCAATTTACGTGTGGTGCACGATTCCCTTACTATCTAATACCTGGTTGAAAAGATCTTGGTCACTAAGCTCCAAGCTTCTCTTTGGTATTTGAACAACAATAATATTTGTTGTGGTTTTTTCTCGTGGCTTTGCATCACGACCTAATGCCTTCAAGTTGTCAGAAGATTCAAAACCTAGCTATACTTACCTTATAATAGATGCATACTTATTTTCTACCTTCAAATCAAGCATTTGACAATTATATGGATTTACGATTGGCATATGGTTTTGGCTTGAGTTTAATGTGTTTTCTCTGACTTGATGTGTCGATATGAGGATCAAATTGTAGATTAACTCATGGATTCTAACCCATGGTTGTATATTGCAGATGCACTGGCTCTGAGGATTGCCTCTAAGGCCAATATTTTTGTCGAAATGAACATGAAAACATACTAAGATTTTCCCAACGTTAACTCTTGGCTATATCCGACACATGTGCTGCTGGAATAACACTTCTCGGTGCTATGGGAATAACCCTATTCCCGCAAAAAGGAAAAATTGAAATGTTTAATATCTACATACTAACACCTCCTTTCCCTAGTTTCCTATTTTTTTTTATTTTCCCTCTTTCCCTCTTTACTTAGAACTCAAAAAGGCAGGTGTGGAATATAACCCCTTTTCCCTTTTATCATTAATTTAGTATCTTTTAAATTATCAAATGATAAAGTAATTAATTCCCTCTTTACCTTTTATATCCACAGATTTTATTTCTTATGAATAATTTAATTTCTTACTCCCTTCATGTTACAAAATTTTATGAAGACCATAATTATTACTTAAGTGGTTTTTATTTTAAATTTTATTATTTTATTTTATTTTATCTATTTATTTTATTTTATTTTATTTTATTATTATTATTATTATTTTTTAAAGGTTGACAAAATTTTACCCTTAGCGAAATTTTAGAATTTGTACTTGAATTTTGTACTGGGCGACATTTAATTAGGGAAATTGTTTTTAAAAATTCTTAACTTGTTATTTTCCTTAGGGCCATCTAGGTTCATCCCTCTATCATCATCAATGTGACGTTCCCTTCATGACGCACTAGGTGATCCAAGGGTGCCACTCGCCTCATTTGTTCCCTTGCGTGACGCGCCCTTCAGGACACACTGTGTGCTCCAAGGGTGCCACTCGCCTCTTGAATGATTGGTAGACATCAATAACCCCTGGAGTCAACCCTCTGTTAGGTGAAATTCTGGGAGACTAAGGGCTCCTAAGGAATAAGGCCCCCGCCTTATTGTGTGCCCCTTAGAATCATCGTGAGTGACTGTTGTAGTCTACCCTCACGGCATCATGGGTCCTCTCGAACTAGGTAGTCGTTAACCTGTAGTTTGAGCCACAGTGGGCATGCTAGTAGGCTGTGGCAGGGCTACTGTCCACACCTCTCCCTCAACATCTCTGGTAGTCGTGTGTGGCCCCTTTACTCCATATGTGAGTCTAGTCGGCAAGCTATTATCAGCCTGCATCATCAACAAATAACATCAAAACATATCCACATCATATCATCTAGTCAAATGCACTAATATCACAGTAAAACAATCAAACCCCAAAGGTACACTCCTTGAATCGCTTTGGAATCCAAGGGGTTCCATCGATGCTTCTGCATCCTCAAGGTCCAAAACCCTACAAACTCAGTAAAACCGAGTCAATAACACCTATCTATGTCAATGTAGTAAAACAACATGTCATCAATCCATAACGCATCATAATCAAATTTAAAAGTTTTAATAGCATAATAATCTGGATCACTTGCGAGCAAGTGTTCTCAAAGAATAAGTTTTCTCAGTGTGCCAGAGCGGGATGCTCCATACACCCCCTCTTGGTATAAACTTCGTCCCGAAGTTTCACAGTATATATGCTGAAATAAAGTGTATCAAAGTATCATATGTCTATCTATCAAACAAAAATGGAAACTGCTGATGCATATCATATGCGTCCTCCCAGGTCACCGAGTGAGGACTATAATTGTCCCACTGGACCTTGACCTGATCTACCATTCCACGTTGTAGTTTTCGAATGCAATGGTCCAAGATGCGGACTGACTCATCCGCAAGCGCCCCCTCATCCAATACCTACAAGGAAATCATGTCAATAACTTGTGTAGGATCACTAATATAATGTCTCAAAACAGATACATGAAAAACATCACGCATACGCCTCAAGGAATCAGGCAAGGCTAATTGATAGGCCACGGGCCCCTTTCTCTCCACAATCTTTAAAGGTCCCATGAACATATTAGAGAGTTTAGCTCCCTTCCCAAACTTGATCGAACTCTTGTGTGGTTTAACCCGCAAGAAGACTCGACCGTCGACCTCGTAACTACGATCGACACAGTGCGCATCGACATAACTCTTATGTCGATCCTGTGCTTCTTTAATCCTTTGTCTTATTTTTTACATTTTCTCTTCCATTTCTTGGATCTCTTCTGGTCCCACCAGGACCCTATCCTCAAGCCGATCCCAACTAAAGAGCGTTCGACATGGTCGCCCATAAAGAAACTTGAAAGGTGCCATCTTAATGGTGCTCTGGTAACTGTTGTTGTAAGCGAACTCCACTAGTGGCAATAATTCTTCCCAATGCTTTTGTTGGTCCATCACATACATGCACAAGATGTCTTCCACGGTTTGGTTCATTCGTTCGGTCTACCCGTCCATCTCCGGGTGATACGCAGTACTAAATTTAAGTTGGGTTCCCAAGGCCTCTTGGAAACTCGTCCAGAATCATCCAGTAAACACCGATCCTCGATTGGATATAATCCTCTTAGGCACGCCATGCAGCCTCACAATCTCACTGATCAAAAATCTAGCTATGTTAGGTGCCTGATACATCGTATGCATAGGAATAAAGTGATCACTCTTCGTCAGAGTGTCTACTACTACGAAAATAGAGTCATGTCTCCTTGCCGTCAGTGGCAATCCAACAATAAAATCCATTGAAATAACTTCCCATTTCAATTATGGAATAGCATGTGGTTGTAGGAATCTTGCTGGGTGTCTATGGTCAGCCTTTACCTGCTAACATTCTAGACATCTGGCCACATAGTTGACTATGTTTGCCTTGATTCCCTTCCAGAAGAATAAGGGTTTAAGGTTTGCCCTCATCTTCATGGCTCCCGAGTGAGCCATGTATACTTCTCTATGAGACTCACTTAGGATCAACATCCTCAACTTGTCGTTTGGCAGCACGTAAATCCGACCTTTAAACCTCATTAAACCATCGCTATCAAATGAAAATCCCTCAAATCATGGTACCATCATTGTGTTTTGTCTGATAAAACCCTCGACCTCCTTGTACCAGTCATCCTAACGTTGTAAAGTTAGAATATTTTCATGTAGATTCGTCTAAAGAGGCAAAACCAAAAAGATGCGTGGTCTTTGACTCAATGCATCCACCACTCGATTCACTATTCCTTTTATGTAAGTAATATTGAAGTCGTACTTTCTAAGCAATTCCGACCAACATCGTTGTCGTGCGTTCAGGTCACTTTTCATAAATATCTGTTGTAGTCCACAATGGTCAGTCTCTAGTTCAAATTTTCATCCAGCAAGGTAGTGTCTCCAAACCTTCAAGGCATATACAATGGCTAATAACTCCAAATCGTGCATCGCGTAGTTCTCCTCATGCCTTCTCAGTTTTCTCAAAATGTAAGTGATTACTCATCCATATTGCACCAAGACTCCGCCTAATCCTTCCTTGGATGCGTCAGTGCATACCAAGAAGTCTGTGTCCATGTCAGGGACCTTTAGTATTGGTGTTGTTGTCAACAATTCCTTGAGCCTCCGAAATGCTTTCGTGCATTTCTCAGTCCATACAAAATTCTTGTTCTTCTTCTGCAACTCCGTGATCAGATTTGTATCTTCGAAAATCCCTCGATGAATCATCAATAGTATCCTACTAAACCCATGAATCTATGCACTTTCGAGACATTCGTTGGCGCAGGCCATTCCATAATATCCTCAAGCTTGGCTGGATCCACGACGATGCCTTCATCGAAGATGACATGCCCTAAGTAGTGAATCTTCGATTGATAAAATGATCATTTGGACAACTTCCCATACAATTTGTGCTGTCCCAAACACTGTAGTACCAAGAACAAGTGCTCGTCATGCTCCTCTGTCATTGGAGAGTAATCAAAATATCATCAATGAACACTTGGAAGAACTTTTCCAAGTACTCGCTAAACATCTCGTTCATCAAACTCATAAATACCCCTGGGGAATTTGTCAGTCCAGATGGTAAAATAGTAAACTCGTAATGTCCAAACCTCGTCTTAGAGGCGGTTTTAGGGACGTCATCTTCCTTAATCCGTAACTGGTGGTATCCTGATCGCAAGTCGATATTTGAGAACACTGTCGCGCCCTTCATTTGATCGAACAGATCATCAATCCTCGACAACGGATATTGATTCTTGATCATGGCCTTATTCAATTGACAGTAGTTAATGCAAATCCACCATGATCCGTCCTTCTTTCATATGAAAATAATAGGTGCACCCCAAGGTGACACACTAGGATGTATCAGTCCCAGGTACAACAACTCCTTCAGTTGCATTTTCAACTCTGTAACTCCAGGGTTGACATCCGATAAGGCGTTCTTGCTATAGGTCAAGTCCCTGGTTTTAGGTCTATGGTAAACTCCAACTCCCTCTCCGGTGGAATCCCAGGTAACTCCTCTGGAAATACATCCGCAAACTCTTTCACCATCGGAAGGTATTCTAGACCTTCCGCTACTCCCTTCTCGTTTAACGTAAGCATCGCATAAAGCTTGCACCCCTTTCACATGCTCTTATGAAGTTGCAAGGAAGAGATGAACCTTAGGGAAAATCCCTAGTTCTATCCTACAATCACATGTCTTTGTCCCTCATCATCGACCAAGCTCAACCATTTTGTCTTACAGTTGAGTATCGCCTCATGCAATTCCAACCAATCCATACAAATCACGACATCATAAGATCCTAGGATCATGACGTACAGGTTGGCCCTGGTGACAAACTCTCTCAGGTTAAGGACACAACCCATAACCCTTCCTCCAACCTTTTGTTTGGCTCCCGAAGCCATATCTATGAAGCTAAACTCATCTTGTTCGACTGTATTTACCTTAATCCTGTTTAGCGCTTCACCAGAAATGAAACTCTCGGTAGCACTGGGATCTATCAAAATACTAAGGGTCTGATCAGTGACGGTACCTGTCATCTCGAGAAAATTCGACTGATGCTCTGCTTGGCGGTTATTCACCACTACATGAATCTGATGTGCCTTACCCATATCTCCCACGGTAGTGGGTCCGGCTGATCGAGATTCTCTAGTCCTCTCCACCAGACAATTGTGCTGGTAGTGTGGCTCCCCACACGTCCAACATCCCTTCTTTGGCCCAGTAGTCTTGGTACTCGAAGTAGGAGATGATAGCCCACCAGCCTGGAATCCTGGTCTGTTCTGCTGAATAGGCCTAAACTGCTACTATTGCAGGCGATGTAGCTGTTGATGTTGTGGTCCCTGATAAGGTGTCTGCTACTGAGGCATCAGTTGTCAGGGTGTAGTGAAGGTGGATCCCCTCTGGAGGCCACGATCTCCCAGCGTATGTCTAGCTGATGTCTGATGTTGTTGTGCTCCAGATGAAACCTGCCCTGCTGGTCTCGCTGGAGTCATGGTCTGACCCCCGCTGATAAGCTCCTCCTCTGCTATGAGGGCCTTCTAGATGACATCATGCAAGGTTTGAGGCATCAAAATCCTAACCTTTGCACACAGGCTGCCGTTAAGGCCGAACATGAACCTGTTGACCTTAATTTTCTCAGTGTTAAGGTGTGGAGCATACTGGAGCAGCTCCATAAAATGGGCCTCGTACTCGGGCACCGTATGACCTCCCTGTCGTAAGGAATTGAACTCATTGAGTTGATGTTCAATGAATTCCTCTGAAAGGTACCTCTCTCAGAACCATTCCTCAAACAGTTCCCATGACGTGTTATCGACGGCCATGTTCAGCTGCGGTAGGAGCGTCTTCCACCATAGAAGAGTGCTCCTCTTCAGTTGAAATACTGCCATGCAGACCTTCATGTTGGAGGTATAATTGCGAAGTGCAAAGCACATCTCCATATTCTCCAACCATGCGTCTATGGCTGCGCAATTCGGGGCACCAAAGAACTCGGGAAATTTGACCTTCTCGAGTTCACAGTGAATGCTACCAGTACCGACCAGAGTGCGTGGTGGAACCTTAGTGGGTGTCGATTCCGTAGCCTCATATCTGTCCAAACAACTGATCGGAGCAATAGACATGCACTGAAAAGATCTCCTCATTCTGACTACATCACCAACTGCTATTTTCTCCTATCCGAGAACCTTCTCATCTCCCTGGGTGTCAGACCCCTTAGGTGTGGATGCTACTGGAGCCGTCGCACCTCCTGCCCTAGCACAACGTTGTCTACCTCCGCGACGTCCTCTAACCATGATTACCTGCATGCACACAAGTCAACTCGATTAGAAACCGTATAACCCAATCATATCAATGAAATCCAGGGTGATCCCAAGTCACGGGTTGAACCCGCTCTGATACCATATGTAACGAACCTCCTCATTACGACACCAAGCCTCACATAACAAGTGCAATTTTTTATTTTTTATTTTTGTGTGTGTGCCTGTGTACAAGGGTAATAAATACATTATACTTTGCGTCGCAAAACAACGATGAACAAGGTGAAAGAAACTCATGCAACAACAAGATGATAGCCAAGAATAGAAGCACATCAATCACCTGGAAGCAATATTCGACATTCAACTGAAGAAAATAAGAATGACTACCCGCTTGTCCTACCTTGCAATGGTTAGGACCTCCAGGACACATAAGCAATGCTCAAGCCCAGTTTCCCATCGATTTTGACCATTTAAGGTCTCAGGGCTGGCGAATGTTCTGAGGAACAAGGAGGCATCTACATCCTGCCCGACACAAGCAGACCCAAACTAAATATGCTAAGTCAACAATGAGTGTAAATGAGTAAAAAGTCATCTCATAAAGAATCATAAATCAAGAGCGGTAATACATTTTAATCTTATGTAGCTTAACTCTATATCTTGTTTTTAAGGAAATCTTCTAGGGGTACAAGCTATAATTATATGCTCATTATGAGAACCCATAAGAAACTCCATCTTCTTAAGAAATACAAGAATTTTAACAACACTTTTATATTATGCATCCATGATATGAAACTAATAAAATCATTCATAAGAGCAATAATGAGAAGTCACATGTTGACCTAGATATAAGAGGTATGTACACTAATGCAAGATATAAAGTGTTATCAATATTTTCATTGTAATAGTCTACTACTAAGGTCACCATTCTCTTTTTGAAACTTCAATAATACCCTTAAAAGATAGTTGTTAATAACATTCAATTGGTATAATCCTCAATATTTAAATCACTTGATTCTTCTATATTTTCTTCACCTTTAATTAAGTATTCAAATCTCAATCCTAGAAAGTCTTGAATCATTAATTGAAACATTACTCAATAATGTGGTCTTGTTATTATTAAATGCTAACTAAAACATATATCTTGTTGTTATGAAACATTAGATTTGACTGTTGTTATTACACACTAACTAGAACAAGGTAGATTGGCGTTAGGTTGTAGCATTGGTAACACATATCTAAGCATTAAATGATATTGCATCCAATATTTAAGCGTTGAAATCGAATCTAAGTAGCCTTAAGTACATTCTAACATAATCTGCATTAACCATTAATCTAATATAAATACATGCTATCAATTGTCATATAATATTCTAACACAATCTGCATTGACAATTTAATTAATATATATACATGCTACCAATTCCCATATACGATTCTAACACTGTAACACTAATACATTATGAGTGCTATCTAACAGTAAAAGAAATATTAAAACCAACTTGTTGACTCTTACACTTGTTGTCCAAAAGGCACCCATGAGGAGAGATATAAGGAAATTTTAAACCAAGGGTGCTACTGAGAATATTACCGTCAGCATTACAGCCCCTTCAAGGATAAAGGCGTGGACTGTAATTAAGGCGATATCGTCCATTCGACCGCAACGCTCAGTCAACCCTTAAGGAAAACATGTCCAATGAACCACCCAACAAAGTCTAGCATTCAAGGGTAAAACATAGTCACATCTTAAAGGCATTTCACTGTCAATTACTGCAAGAAACGTGATGATTTGAAAAGCTAAAACTATGGGTAGAAACCACACGCTCAAGCAGATGTCTTAAAGAAGAATCATGGGTGTTAATAATCAACAGACTTAGTCTCTTTTTCAAGCAAATAGTGGGCCTTAATGACAGCAAAAAAAAGGGGTCGCATTTTACAGACAGATTCGTGGTTAGTTATGCAGCAAAAACGGATGCATTTTATAGGCAGAATCATGGTCATTCTACTATTGGGATCGCTGTCAAACTATTGTCAACACTCCATCTAAGAAAGGATTATTCCCTGTCCACTCAAGCCGGAAGTGGTTGTGTTTAAACAAGAATTGCAAACCCAAAAGAAAAGGTAGAGATCCATGTCTACCCTCTGTCCTACTCGCAGATCATCACCCAACCGGAGGTCATAAATAAAAGGCAAATCGAGGGAAACACCACAATATTAGTCATTCTGTTAAAGGTCAACATTGGGTGATTAAGTTGTGGAAAAAAAAAATATAAAACAAAATCGATGCGATAGAACCCGTGACAGTCAGTTCGCGGTCACAAACTGGGCAATTAAATCGTTGGCAGAGAATCAATAATAACAGGAATGAAACAACAAGGTAGGTGAAAACATTCAAAGCAATTCAACGCAGACAAGATTTAAGCATTGTCCCTAACCGAATGTCAACACCGTGCAAGCTGATTAGATACCAACGTTATTTAATCCCAGAGTACCCAAAATAAAACGCAGGTTTAGAAGTTAGGCGTTTTTGTCCTCCCCCCTTTTTATTTCCACGATGCCCAAATGCATAATGAAGCTAAACAACATTACGTTCCAGATTACCAAGGTGTGGAAAAAAAAAGTAAATCAAAGCAGAGTGCGATCAATCTTTTCGTGACCAGTATATCAATAAAACTGCAGGCTGAAATTAGATTTGATACATTATCAGGATAAAACAATGCAGAGTGCGATCAATCTTTTCATGACCAAAATATCGATTAAATTGTACGATGAAATTAGATTTGTTACATTATCAGTACACCAATAAATTTTGGACTGAATTTAAATATTATCATCACCAACATACCAATCCAACACAACCAACAGTAAGGGAACGCAACGGTTCCTTGGGATAAGTTATTGAAATGATCACTGAGAAAACCATCAGGACGCAAGAATTCGAAACACAGAGGTACTTTGGCTAGAGGGCACAAGACATCAAACTGTCAAGGACAACATCAGAGGTAGCCAACGGATGGGTTCGTCCTTCTCTTCACCATCCTCACACAGAAAAGCAGGGCGTTGAGATCCATAGGTATTTTAACGCTAAGGTGATGACTATAGATCAAGCTCCTGGCCAACTACTCAGGTGAGGATTAGCATGCTAGGGACGAAGGAAAACAATCACAAGGGTCACAGGTAGACACCATAGGGCTGTCAAGTCATGTGGGGAATGAATCCCGTGGGAGTCAACAATCATCCGGCTAGTCTAAGAACAGTTTCAATCATCGAATTTTAAAAATAACTCGGTTTAACTACCCAACAAGCATGCAGATACAAAACATAAATCCTACCACATTCTATCATTCAAATGAAGAAGCATACCATTGCTTGTTCGGTTTCTCCGAGTGTCGTCCACCCGCTCCATGCAACTCTCGCTCGTCGTCCGTCGAGACCTCACTGGTACCTCCCAGCCAATTCTAGGGTTACTCTTCTTTTCCCTTAGCCCCCCGAGCCGCAAAGGGGCCACCCACACTATCAAGAGATTTCATCTAGCTCCCATCTTGCCTCACAAGGCTGAGCTACCACTCCTCTCCGAGCTGGGTATCCCAACTCCCACAGGTAAATCAATCAAGTCGATATTTCTGCATTGTAACGATACACAAACATAAGATGATCCTTCATCCTTCTCCTTCCTTTATTTTATAGAGTTTCAAACTTCCTTTCTTTCCTAAAATCTCATTTAATTAAAGTTTTAAAAATAAATTCCTAAAATTTCCTCTCCGTACAAGTGTCCCCCATCCCCTACATTC
>SNQJ01S0004166.1:17681-39084 GCA_010110895.2 Picea sitchensis | reverse complement strand
GGAACTATGACCTTTGGAACTATGACCTATGGACCTACAACCTCTCGAACTACACCCTTTGGAACTATGACCTCTTTAACTATGCCCTCTAAAACTATGGCCTCTAGAACTTTGACCCATGGAACTACACCCTCCAGAACTATGACCTCTGGAGCTACGCCCTCTAGAACTATGACCTATGGAACTATGTTCTTTGGAAATATGACCAATGGAAGTATGAACTGTGGAAATTTGACTTGTGAAACTATGACCTATGGAACCATGCCCTCTTGAACTATGACCTCTAGAACTATGACCTGTGGAACTACGCCCTCTAGAACTATGACCTCTAGAACTACACCCTCTGGAACTATGACCTCTAGAACTATGACCTCTAGAAAAATTCCCTCTTGAACTGTGACCTTTGGAACTATGACTTGTGGAATTGTGACCTATGGAATTTTGACCTATGGAACTACGCCCTTTAGAACTATGATTTCTTGAACTATGCCCTTTAGAGCTATGACCTATAGAACTATGACCTATAGAACTACCTGTGGAACTATGACCTTCAGAACTATTCCCTCTGGAAATATGAGTCATGGAATGACCCCAAGAACTATGACCCATGGAACTATGACCTTTGGAACTATGCCCTATGGAACTATGACTTGTGGAACTATGCCCTCTATAACTATGACATGTGGAATGACCCCAAGAACTATGAACTATGGCACTACGACCTTTGGAACTACACTCTCTGGAACTATGACCTGTGGAACTATGACATCTCAAGATATGCCCTATGGAACTATTACATGTGAAATGACCCCAAGAACTATGAATTTTGTAACTATGACATCCAAAACTATGACGTATGGAACTACGCCTGTTCAAACTATGACCTCTGGAACTATGACCCATAGAACAATGACCTATGGAATTGTGACCTATGGAGCTATGTCCTCTAGAACTACCTATGGAACTATGACCTCTGGAACTACGCCCTATGGAACTATGACCTATGGAATGACCCCAAGAACTATGACTTGTGGAAATATGATCTCTATTAAGCCTGACTAGTCAAGTACCCTTTTGTTGCACAATGCAGTCCATATTTTTTCTCGACTATTTGAAAGGTAGATATTGTTTCATTTGGTTTTCAGGAGGTAATGACAAGTTTTATTATGCCTCATATTTGTAGATTTAATGTAGGCATGAATCATCGATATTGATGCATATTGCTAAGTTTATGGATTCATGATTGGAAACCTAAAGTATGCACGCCACAAATTTCCTTACATTGTTGATTCCTTTATAAAATTCAAAAGGAAATTGTATAGAAAAGGACAAAACATGGACCCAAATTTATATTGTACAACTAATGCAGGAGCATCACTCCACTTCAGCAAGTACCAGCCAGCCAACGCACCCAACACGTGTTCAATGGAGAGGAGAGGTGCAACCCTCTCACCTTCAAATTTCAAATTTGAATTTAATATATTAAATGTTTGTAAGGCTGGTAGAGCCAAATCGTGTCTTTGAGCATGCTTTAGTTGGTTTTACCTTAATGGCTGACAGGTCGATGAGGATCTAGATTTGATTCGGATTAGATGACCCATTCAATGTAATTCATTGTAATTTATGAGAGTTGGTGAGATAGAGGGAGGCGATCGAGGAGCCGCTTCTTGTAAAATGATATTAGCATCTTATTTTGGAGAGAGTTTGAATATTGAGACAAAACATAAGGGAGAAGAGAGGAAGCCATGACTTTGTTGCAGTCCAAGCTCACATTGTAAAGAGGCATTTCATATTAATACAATCAAAGCAGTTTTTCCTGCATGTTATTCTACGTATGTTGACGAATGTCTTTATGTGTTTATGATATGTTGTAGATGTATGTTAGATGTGAATTTGCAGGGATAGATAGATTTTTCTATCTGTGGGTTTACTGGTTTCAAGTTTGGGTTCTTTGCGGCTTTATGCAAGAGGTTGTATGATAGAATACTGAGGGTTTTGTAAGCCAGTGCAAGAGTGCACTTCTGAGTTCTATGGAATTCGGATAGAGACGTGCCAGGAGGGCATACCAGAGGAATCATAGGCTCAAGGGAGAAGCCTCAAGGTTTTTGAACACCTTCTAGGTGAGACTATGTAGAGGAAGTCACAGAGAGAAGACATAATCCCTGAAGGTTATGTAAATATCTTCCAGGAGGACATCGAGAGAGTTCATAGAGTGCATAGAAGGAACTCTATTTTGAGTTCTTATATAAGGGAAGTGTCACAGGGTTACTGAACACTCTGTAGGCTCAGCAAGGAGTGCCTGAGCATAATTTGCCAAAGGACACTTATATCCCTTCAAGGAGAGAAAGGGACAGAGACCATTGAGGTCCGAGCAGTTGAAGCTCAAGGAGGACAAAGACAGGTGCAAGGATTGCACTAGGCAAAAATTCAGTGAAGTGTTGAATGACAACCATATGAAGGCTAGTCACTAGGAGTGTGCATAGGAAGAACTTGTTTCAATTTCCTAAGCTCAGGAGGAATAGTTACTTTGCACACAGAGTTCCAACAGAAAGGAACAACAGGCCAAGATGCTTCGATGTCAAAGCCATAGAAAAACTCAGAAGAGATAGCACAACAATGTTCAAGGATCATGCAAGGAGTTGCAGAGGTAAAAAAAAACCCTTTGAGGTTTTAGAGTTGACAAAGCTCAGGAAGGATAACATTTTCCAAAATGTAGACGAAACCTAAGGTCACAAGGTTCGCAGAGAAATCAAAGGTTGTAGACTTTGAGACACTTAAAATATTCTAAGGAAGGAAGGAGAAGCGTGATCTCAGGAGGAGCATAGCTTTCGTTGATTCGAACACTGGAAAAGAGATATGGACCGTTCGATCCATGTCCAGGCACACAGGAGGAATGCGCACAGGTAAGTTAGGTCTGGGCCGTCAGATCTAGTGCAGAGGACCGATAGCCATCAGATCCGAGAGAATATGAATGCGGGTTAGCCTCATGTATGTGCTGGGGAGAAGGACTTGTCAAAGTCCCCAAAGAAATCAAGACCTTCCATCTGAAGAACACGTGGAGAGGGGTCAGGGTTCAGAAAAAACTCCAAAAGGTTGTAGGTCGTCAGATCCAGGGAGGATCTGAACCGTAGATCTGAAGTCACCATATTTTGGGAGTTGTATATTCAAAGGACAAGGGAGGAGACTGTACTCCGTATCCCTGAATCGCAAAAGCCAAAGGATTTAGAGGAGCATCCCTAGGTCATCAGACAGAGTTACATGGAGAAGGATTAAGGGAGTAGCCAAAGAGCCGTTAGGTCCATTTCGATATTTTGACNGGAGCTGGGGTAGTTTTCGTTGAAAACCCCGAAGTCACGAAACACAATGTGTCTTTGGAGTAGGTTGTGGTCACAGAGGAATCGGTTACATGGACCGAGATTTGGGCAGGCACTAATCGTCATTGAGCCCATTTCGACATTTGGGGATTGAAGAGTCAAGAGACTCGACATCAGGATTTGTGAAGTCGCGAAATGAGAAAAGCACCCTATGGGATCAGCCAGTGGTCATAGGTGGTGGTCGCGTGGTGGAGGGGTCTCGCCCAGGGGCTAGAGCTCACATTGTTTTGAATTAGCACCCAGCACACGTAGAAAGAGGGTGGGTCTTTTGTAGGACCTACGCGTGAAGTTTGAAGGACCTGTGGATTCGTTGAAGGTTCTAGCAGGGAATAAAAAGAGTTGTTTCAACTCATCAGGAAGAATAAGAATGATCCTTAGACCGAGAGGTCAACGGAACATGTCGAGGAAGTGGTAGGGGGTATGCACCATTGTGGTATCAGAGCCACTTTATGTCTATAGATTTCAGGCGAAGGGAGGCAGAGTAAGTAAGAGACAGTTCGATACCATCAGGTGGTATCAAGAGCTGAAGGAAGACAAAGTGTTGATGGTTTGTGTGAGAAGGTTTTTGAAGGATGCAAAAAAAAATGGTACAGTCAAGTAGACTGTAGGAGATTCTAGAAGTTCTCTCAGTTGCAGAGTGATAGCAGCAGACTTGCCAAGAGGGTATGTAGAAGGCGGAACATGGCTATTGAAGGTCGTGAATGTGGTCAAGGCAAAGACCGCCAACAGAAGGGTAAATATGAGGTGGATAAGGAACTCACCAAGATAAGAGCAAGGATGGAGGAACTTGCATTTCGAATGCAACAGAGTGCAAGAACACGATGGGTGTATGAATGGCCCATCAGGAAGAAGGTGAAGTGGCCAGTCAAGGGATTGTTGGCCAGAAGACAACAAAGGTTATTCAAAATGTGGCTGAGGTATGCTGAAAGCCTTAGAGATGAATAGGAAGTGGTTCACATTTGTGAGCCAGAAACTGAGAAGAGTCTTAGAAGTTTCTAGGTGGGCAGTAGTAAAAGTTTAGATTGCCAAGTAGGCAATGAGATGGGATCACTGGAGGATCTCAAACACTGTCAGGCGAGCAGCGCAAAAATCCCATATTGCCAAGTGGGCAAGGGAGAGAAAATGAGGCCATGCGAGAGTCTCATGAAATCAAAGGTGAGTTCGAATCAACGAGGAGAGAGGACAAAGGAGGATCAGAGATGCCTTCTGATCATTGGAGGAATTGAGGTATTCCTACCACATAGCCCAGTTGAGGCCAGAGAATGTGTTGCATATGCAACAAAAGAAGAAGGACAACCAACAATGACTATCATAGAGGAAGAGGAGGTGGAGCAGGTGTGGATATCTGCCCCAGTAGAAGAAGAGAATCCAAATGAGGTACTCACTCCATGGGAGGAGTTTAAGATGCTGGAAGATTGGTTGAACCATCTAGAACTAGTAAATGACTGCCATGAGCAGACGGTCATGCACATTTTGGAAAAAGAGCATTCGAAGAAATTTCTCAAAAATTTCATCCAGGGCACTGAACATATGATGACTACAGTGCTGAGGTCTGCAGTAGAAGGTGAATCAGAATTCTAGTATGAGGAGCAGCTGGAGGAAGATGAAGATGCACCAGGTATGAGGAGTGTACCGAGGAAGATGAAGATGCACCAAAGAGGGAGAACCAAGTGTAAGAAAGCTGTCGTGAGAAGGAAGCCGAGCAAACATCCTCGGCGATAGATTTAATTGAGTTTGTAGCAGAGTGGCAACTCAATCCCACAAGAGAAGGTAAAGACAACATGGGACATCGAGCAGATATGCCCACTAAGGAGAAAGAGGAATTGCGCCAGGCGTGCATCAGAGCACAAAGATCTAGCCATTGGAGCATCTGGACGAGGTAATTGACGCAATCGGGAAGATTATGTTGAAGTCATCACTGGAAGTTGTCAGCGCTGGGGAAGCTAAACAAAAAATATCCTGCAAGAGCAACAACAACAACAACAACAAGGCGCATTGAGCGCATGGAAGCTCTAGATAATCAAGCTTGATCCAGGTGGATTTCAACAGCAGGGCTTAGAAGCTCATGAGTAGGAGCTCAAGGATTTTTCTAGCCGAGGAGTATGATGCAAGAGAATAAATCCACGTCATCAAGCACCAGCTAGCCATCACATCAAAGCACACATTCAATGGGGAGGGGAGAGGTGCAACCCTCTCACTTCAAATTTCAAATTTGAATTTAATGTATTAAAAGTTTGTGGGTCGTGGTAGAGAGAATTTGTTCCTTTAAGCATGGTTTAGTTGGTTTCACCTTAATGGATGACAAGTTGATGGGGATATAGATCTGATTAAGATTAGATGGCCCATTCAATGTAATTCATTGCAATTTATGAGTTGGTGATGGAGGGGAAGAGAACGAGAGCCCCTTCTTATAAAAAAAAGATCTTAGCACCTTATTTTGGAGAGTTCGAATATTGAGACAAAACAAGAGGGAGAAGAGAGGAATCGCGGACTCATTGCGCCTCGAGCTCACATTGTAAAGAGGCATTTGATATTAATACAATTATAGCGCTTTTCCTCCCTCGCATATTCCTCGCGGTATGTTGATGAATGCCTTTCCAGGTTTGGCGATATGTTGTAGATGTATGTTAGATGCATCTTTGCATAGATACCTTTTCCTATCCTCGTGGGCTACTTCAATTTCGTCCGGTTCTGCGCTTCATGCAAGAGGTTTACGGGCAGAACACCGAGGGTCTCAGAAGACGCTGCAAGAGTGCACTTATGCTCTCATGAAATTCAGACAAACGTTGCTGTGGAGGGTGCACCCAGGAATCATAGGATCAAGGAGAAGCCTCCCAAGATTGTTCAACACCTTAGAGGTGAGGTTGTGTGTAGGAGGGTATATAGAGAAGACAATCACTGGCGTTCAGAATCTCTACCAAGAGGGTATCGAAGTGCACAAAGTGCAAAGATGGAACTGCATTTCTGGATTTTGAGATAAGTGTCACAGTACACTCACAGATTACTAAAACTATGTAGGCTCAACAGAGTGCTTACATAAATTGCCGTGAGTACACTTTATTCTTTGAGGACACTTCTCAGACTATGTAACATCCCGCTCTCGCACATTGAGAAAACTTATTCTGAGGACACTTCCCCTGGCCGCGATCCTGGATTATTGGCGCTATTAAAACTTTGACCTTGGATTACTTATGCCGTTGATTACGACATTTTGTTTTACTACATTGACATAGAAGGTGCTATTGACTCGGGCCATCGAAAGTGTGGTTTTAATCTTTTGAGGATGCAGACATCGAAGAACCCTTGACCTGGAGCGAAAGTGAGGAGTGTGCCTTTGGGGTTTGTTTGTTTTAATATGATATTAGTGCATCTGACTAGATGATATGATGTGGATATGTTCTGACATGATTTTGTTGACATGTCGATCATAGCTTTCCGACCAAACTCACATGGAGTAAAGGCACTAATGGTCACCTCGTGAGATGTTGAGGGAGAGGTGGTGACAACACTGCCACATCCTACTAGCACCCTCATCATGGCTCAAACTCTGGTGCCAACACTACCTAGTTCTAGAGGGACTCCAATGATGTCGCGGAGGGTAGACTGCACAGTCGCCATGATGATCTCTATAAGTACAAGAAGCGGGGTCTTTTTTCCTTAGAATCCCTTATTCTCCCACATGTTCACCTAGCGGAGTGTTGACCTGTGGGTTATTGATGTTCACCAATCAGTCAAGAGGCAAGTGGCACTTTGAGCAATTTAGTGCTGCCCCAAGGGCACATCGCAAGGGAACAAATGAGGTTGAAGGGCACCTCTGGAGCACCTAGAAGGGCCCTCAAGGGCAAGTCGCATTGATGATGATAGAGGGATGAACCTAGATGGTCCTAAGAAAATTAATCGCAAGAAATTTTAAAACAATTTCTCTAATTAAATGTCGTCTAGTACAAAATCTAAGTACTAATTCTAAAATTTCGCTAAGGGTAAAATTTTTCTATCTTTAAAATAAATAAATAATAATAATTAAAAAATAATAAAATAAAATAAATAGATAAAATAAAATAAAATAATAAAATTCTAAAATAAAACCGCTTTAAGCAATAAATTATGGTCTTCAAAAAAATTTGCAAATACGAAGGGAGTAAGAAATTAAATTATTCATATAAATATCAGGATATAAAGTAAAGAGGGAATTAATTATTTTATCTTTTGATTATTTAAAATATACTAAATTAATAATAAAGGGAAAATGGTTAATTTCTACACCTTCCTTTTGAGTTCTAAGTAAAAAAAAAGGGGAAAGAGGGAAAACAAATAAAAATAGGAAACTAGGAAAGGAGGTAACATAAAAAGGAAAAAAAGGGGAACTTAAGGGAAAAAGGAGGAAGGCAACTTAGTAAAGAATCTGCATTTAAGAGCTTTCAAACTTTAAACTGAATTAGAAATTTCATAATAGGAAAACCTTTAAAACCCGTAAGAGAATATAGGGACACCTAGGAGGATTCTAGGAGTAAATCTAGGTGGTGAGGGAAATAAAGATAATTACTTTACCCAACAAATAAATTTATGGAGGAACGTAGGGGATGGGTGACACTTTTACGGTGAGGAAATTTTAGGAATTTATTTTTAAACCGTAATTAAATGAGATTTTAGGAAGAAAGGAAGTTCTGAAAACTCTATAAAACAAAGGAAGGAGAAGGATCAAGGATCATCTTTTGTTTGAATATCGTTACAATGCAGAAATGTCGACTTGATTGATTTACTCAGGGAGCTGGGACACCCAAACAAGAGGAGTGGTATCTCAACCTGTGAGGTGAGTTGGGAGCCAGACCTAAATCTCCGATAGTGTGGGTGGCCCCTTGTGGGTCGAGGGCTATGGGGAATAAGAGTACCCTAGCATTGGCTAGGAGGGTACCGGTGAGGTTCTCGACGGTCGAGAGCCGGGAGTAGGGCAAGGAGCTGCAGCATCTACACTGAGCATGAATGGTATGCTTCTTCATTTGAATGATAGAATGTGGTAGGATTTAAGATTTGGATCTGCATGCTTGTTGGGTGGTTAAACCGAGTTATCTTTAAAATTCGATGACTGAAACTATTCTTATCCTAGCTCTATGATTGTTGACCACGGGCATCATTCCCCATATGACTTGACAACCCTGTGGTGTCTGCCTATGACCCTTGCAATTATTTTCCTTCATCCCTAGCACGCAAGTCCTCACCTGAGCAGCTGGCCAGGAGCCTAATCTACGTTCGTCACCTCGGCATTAAAAGACCTATGGATCTCAACCGCTTCAGGCGGTGGGGATGGTGAAGCAAGGACGAACGCATCCGCCGGGCTAACTCCCTCGATGTTGTCCTTTGACAGTTTGATGTCTTACTTCTAGCCAGCAATTCCCACGCTTGAATTCTTGTGACTCGATGGTTTTCCGGCGAAGGATTTCACATCCTATCCTAAAGGAACCCTTTACGCTTCCATCATATTGTGCCGATTGGTATCTTGGTGATGAAAAGATTTAAATTCAATCTGAAATTTATTGATGTCCTGATAATGTAACAAATCTAATTTTAGCCTGCAGTTTTATTGATATTCTGGTCATGAAAAGATTGATCGCACTTTGCATTGTTTTATCCTGATAATGTATCAAATCTAATTTCAGCCTGCAGTTTTATTGATATACTGGTCATCAAAAGATTGATCGCACCCTGCTTTGTTTTACTTTTTTTTCCACACCTTGGTAATCTGGAACGTAACGGAGTTTATCTTCATTATGCGTTTGGGCATCCTATAAATAAAAAGGGGAAGGACAAAACGCCTAACTTCTAAACCTGCGTTTTATTTTGGGTACGCTAGGATTAAATAACATTGGTATCTAATCAGCTTGCACGATGTTGGCATCTGGTTAGGGACAATGATTAAATCCTGTCTGCATTGAATTGATTTGAATGTTTTCACCAACCTTGTTGTCATAGGTTTCATTCCCCGCTATTACCGCATTCTCTACCAGCCGCATTTAATTCCCAGCTTTGTGACCGCTGAATCGATTGTCACTTGCCCTCATAATCAATTTTTTATATTTTTTCCACAACTTAATTGCCCACTGTTGAAATTTAACAGATTGACTGAGATTGTTCTGTTTGCCCATGATTTTCCATTTATGACCGGCGGGTTGGGTGATGATCTGGCGTAGTAGGATGAGGGTAGACGTGGATCCTTGCCCTTTTGGTTGCTATTCTTGTTTAAACACAGCCACTATTGGCCTGAGTGGACAACGAATAATCCTTTCTTAGACGTAGTGTTGACCACAGTTTGACAGTGAGCCCAACGGTAGAATGGCCACGATTCTGCCTGTAAAACGCGTCCGTTTTTCCTTCATAATTGACATCGAATCTGTCTGTAAAACACGACCCCTTTTTTTTTGCTGTCATTAATCCCCACTATTTGCTTGAAAACGAGACTGAGTCTATTGATTATTAATGCACATGATTATTCTTTAAGACGTCTTCCTGAGCATGCGGTTTCTACACATGGTTTTAGCTTTTCAAATCATCAAATTTCTTGTAGTAATTGACCGCGAAATGCCTTTAACATGTGGTTGTGTTTTTCCCTTGAATGTTGGACTGTGTTGCGTGGTTCATTGGACACATTTTCCTTAAGGGTTGACTGAGCATTGCGGTCGAATGGACGATATCGCCTTAATTACAGTCCACGACTTTATCCTGGAAGGGACTGTAATGGTGATGCCAATATTCTCTGTAGCACCCTTGGTTTAAAATTTCCTTATATCTCTCCTCATGGGTGCCTTGTGGACAACAAGTGTTAGAGTCAACAAATTGGTTTTAATATTGCTTTTACTGTTAGATAGTGTTCATAATGTATTAGTGTTATAGTGTTAGAATCAGAGCATGGGAATTGGTAGTACGTATATATATTAATTAAATTGTCAATGCATATTGTGTTATAATCTTATATGGGATATGATAGCATGTATTTATATTAGATTAATGGTTAATGAAAATTATGTTAGAATGTACTTAAGGCTACTTAGATTCGATTTCAACACTTAAATATTGGATGCAATATCATTTAACGCTTAGATATATGTTACCAATGCTACAACCTAACAACAATCTACCTTGTTCTAGCAGAAAATGTAATAACAACAAATAAATCTAATGCTCCACAACAAGCCATGTAAGTTTTAAAGCAGCTTAATAATAACAATACCACTTTATTGAGTAATGTTTCAATTAATGATTCAAGACTTTCTAGGATTGAGATTTGAATACTTAATTAAAGGTGACGAAAACATAGAAGAAACAAGTGATTTAAATATTTAGGATTATACTAATTGAATGTTATTAACAACTATCTCTTAAGGGTATTATTGAAGTTTCAAAAGAGAATGGTGACCTTAGTAGTAGACTATTACAATGAAAAGATTGATAACACTTTATATCTTGCATTAGTGTACATACCTCTTATATCTAGGTCAACATGAGACTTCTCATTATTTCTCTTATGAATGCTTTTATTAGTTTCATATCATGGATGCATAATGTAAAAGTGTTGTTAAAAGTCTTGTATTTCTTAAGAAGATGGAGTTTCTTAAGGGTCCTCATATTGAACATATAAATATAGCTTCTCTTCACTTACCCCTAAAAGATTTCCTTAAAAACAAGTTAAATAGTTAAGCTGCATGAGATTAAAATGTATTAACGCTCTTGATTTATGATTCTTTATGAGATGACCTTTTACTCATTTACACTCATTGTTGACTTAGCATATTTAGTTTGGGTCCGGCTGGTGTCGAGGGATGTAGATCTACCCTTTGTTCCGTAACGTCAGCCATCCCCGACCTCAAATGGTCAAAATTGATGGGAACCCTGGCTTGAGCGTTGCTTATGCGGTCTCCGGAGGTCCTAACCATTGCAGGGTATGAGGGGAAGGTAGTCATTCTTATTTTCGCTTCTGCTGAATGCTGAATATTAAGCCTGTGTGATTGATGTGCTTCTATGAAGTTGGTCGCCATGTTGTTGTTGTGTGAGTTTCTTCCACCTTGTTCATCACCGTGTTGCGATGCAGAGTATAACGTCTTTATTGTTCTGTACACAATAAATAAACACACCCAAAAAAAAAAAAAATTGGACTTGTTATGTGAGGATTGGTGTTGTAATGAGGAGGTCCGTTACATGGCACAGCGGGTTCAACCCATGACTTGGGATCACCGCTTCGCTGATATGATTGTATATAATTGCTTTCTAATCGGGAAAGGACTTGTAAAGCGCAGGTAATCATGGTTAGAGGACGCCGCAAGGGCGCATCGACGGAAAAGTTAGGGGAGGAGGCGTGACACCTCCGAGAGAATCCACACCAGGGTCTAACCCCTAGGCATATGAGCGCTATTGACAGGGAGAAGATAGAAGTTGGTGATGTAGTCGAATGATGAGAGCTTTTCAACAAGATGTCCTGAAAACATCAATGATTTGGATAGAGATGAGGCTAGGCCGGGCACCCGTTGAGGTTCCACCGCACGCTTCCGCACCGGTAGCATTCACCGTGAATTTGAGAAGGTCAAATTTCTCGATTTCGTTGATTCCCTGGATGGCATAGCCGCTGAGGCATGGTTGAGAATATGGCGTGCTTGCACCTCGCACTATACCTCCAACATAAAGGTATGCATGGCAGTCATCAATCAAGGGGAGCGCCTTCTATGGTGGAAGACGCTTCCCTTCAACATGGCCATCGAAAACATGTCATAGGAATTGTTCGAGCAATGATTCCAAGAGAGGTACGTTTCAGAGGAATTCATTGACCGCTATAGCTCAATGAGTTCAACGCCTATGACAGGGAGGTCATATGGTACTCGAGTACTTAAGGTCGCAGGTTCGTTTTCTAATCTTAATGACAAACCGCAGTTGTAAGTTAGGATTTTGATGCCTCAAACCTGTAAGGATTTCGCCCGTAAGGCCCTCATAGCAGAGGAGGAGCTTATCGCCAGGTTAGACTAATCTAAAGGAGACCAAAGAGGGTAGGTTTCTATCCGGAGCTAGTAGGCATCAAACATCAGCCAAAATATGTCGATATCGCGGGTTTCCGTAGGGGATCCGCCACTACAACCCTCATCAATCGAATTCTCGCCAGCCGACATCTTATCGGGACCAACATTAGCAGCCATGCCACCCGCATCACCAACAGCCAGGCATGTTTAGCAAAATGCACTGTGATTCTAGGTCGGTGGGTTGTCATCTTCTACATCAGGTACCATGATTACTGGTCAAGAAGGTGCTAGAGGTGGGGAGCCACACTCACGCTGGGCATTGCCCAGTTGGAGAAGACTAGGTTATTCAGACGCTCTTAATCTAATTACCATGGGAGATATGGGCAAGGCACATCGTCCATGCAATGGTGAATAACTGGCCAGTGAGCATCGGGCTTGATCAGGTTTCAAGCATTAACAGTACCCTTGCTGATCAGGACTTTAGTTCTCGATAGATCCCATGCTACCGAGTTTATTTCTGGTGCGGTGCTAAAAGGATTAAGGTAAATGCAAACGAACATGATGAGTTTAGCCAGAGATGGCTCAGGTGACAAACATAAGGTTGGAGGAAAGGCTACGGGATGTCCTTGACCTGGGAGAGTTTGTCACAGGGCCAACCCAGACATCAAGTGATGTTAGGATCTTTATGGATGTCGCGGATTGGTATAGATTGGTTGGAATCGCACGAGGCAATACTCCCAACCATAAGAGAAAAATGGTTGAGCTTGGCTGATGACGAGGGACAAAGATGCGTGATTGTAGGGAGAAACCAAAGGAGTTTCGAGCTCTTGCATCTCTTCCTGCAACTCGTAATATACGCAAGGTGAAAGATTTATGCGTTCCTTGCGCTAAACGAAAAGGGCGTAGAAGAAGGTCTAGAACACCTTCTGGTGAAAAGAGTTTGCTTAATTTATTTCCGTGAGGAATACCGGGATTCCGCCAAAGAGGGGAGTTGAGTTTACCATTATAGACTCAAACTGGGGACTAAAACCGACAAGAATGCCTTATCATATGTTGACCCCAGAAAGTTACAAGAGTTGAAAATTTAATCAAGGAGTTGTTGGACCTAGGACCGACATCATTCTAGTGTGTCACCGTGGGTGCACTTGTTATTTTCATAATAAAGAAGAACGAATCATGGAGACTTTGTATTGAATAACGTCAATTGAACAAGGCTAATGCATCAAGAATCAATATCCTCATATGATTTGACGATCTATTTGATCAAATGAAGTGCTTAATGGTGTTCTCAAAGATTGACTTGTGATCATAATATCACCGCTATGGATTAAGGAAGATGATGTCCCCAAGACCACCTTGCAAGAAGAGGTTTGGACATTACTTGAGTTTACTATTTTACCATTTGGACTCCACAAACGCCTCTAGGGTATTTATGAGTTTGGTGGATAGGGTGTTCCGTGAGTACTTGGACAAGTTTCTCCAATTGTTCATTGACAATATTTTGATTTTATCTCTTTGGAAAGGATGAGCATGAAGAGCACTTGCGCTTGGTACTACAAAGGTTTGTGAGAGCACAAACCGTATGGGAAACTGTCCAAATGCTCATTTTATCAACGAAGATTCACTACTTAGGCATGTCAACTTCAGCCAAGGCATCGCCGCGGGACCCAAACTAGTCAGGCTATTATGGAATGGCCTCGCTACCGACTTAATGTCCCGGAAGCGCGTAGCTTCATGGGTTTAGCAGGGCATTATCGACGGTTAGTCGAGGGATTTTCAACATAGCAAGTCCGATCATGGAGCTGCGTAAGAAGAACAAGAAGTTTGAAGCGGATCCGAAAATGCTGTACATTTCGTAGGCTCAGGGAATTGTTGACAACAACACCAATACTAAAGGTCCTTAACATGGATGCAGACTTCTTGGTGCTAATCGACGCATCCAAGGAAGTTTTGGGTGGAGTCTTGATGCAAGACTCCGACGAAAGTAATCTCTACATTTTGAGAAAATCGAAGGCATGAGGAGAACTAATTTAATGCATGACTTTGATTTATTAGCTATTGTATATGCCTTGAAGGTTTGGAAACACTACCTGTTGGACCTAAAAATTTGAACTAAAGACTAACCATTGTGGACTACAACACATATTTACTTCAAGCGACTTGAACGCATCTAATAACGCATGTTGGTCGGAATTGTTTAGCGAGTATGACTTTGAGATTACTTACATAAAAGTAACAATGAACAGTGGCGATGCATTGAATTGGAGACCATGCATCTTTTCGTCGTTGCCTCTTCAGACAAATCTACGCGAAAAGATTCTAACTTTACAACATGACGAAGGACTGCAATAAGGAGGTCGAGGGTTTTATCGCATTAAAACACAATGATGGTACCACGATTTGAGGGATTTCATTTGATAGTGATGGATTAATAGGTTTAAAAGTCGGATTTACATGCCTCCAAACCATCGAGTTGAGGATGTTGATCCTGCTCTATATTCATAGAGCAAGATACATGGCTCACACCAAGAAATACTTAAGATGAGGGCGCATTAACCCTTTATTCTTCCTCGAAGGGAATGAAGGCGTATTATAGCCGACCGCGTAATGATGTCTAGAATGTCGCAGAAGGTCAGAATATAAACACCCATCGATTCTCGCTAAACTACGCTAGTTCCTAAATTGAAATGGGAAGTTATTTCGGTGGATATGATTGTTGGATTGCCACTGAAGGAAGGGAGACATGACTCACCTTTTGCAGTAGCAGACACTCCGAAGAAGAGTGTCACTTTATTCCTATGTGTACAAAGTATCAGACACCTGACATAGCTAAAGTTTTCAACAGTGAGATTGTGACGCTGCATAGCATGCCTAAGAAGATCACATCCGATCGAGGATCGATGTTTAAAGGACGATTTTGGACCAGTTTCAAAGAGGCCTTAGAACCCAACTTAACTTCTTAGTAATCGCATCACCGGAGACGGACTCCGGCGTGCTGCTGGAATGAATGAACCAAACCTTTGGAAGACATGTTGTGCATGTATCTGATGTACCAACAAAGCGTTGGAAGAATTCTTGCTGCAAGAGGGAGTTTTCTTACAACAACAAGCACTGTGAGCACCATTAAGATGGCTTCTCGAAGTTTCATGGGACTATGTCGATGCCCCAAGTTGGGATCGGATTGAGATAGGGACTCGGTGGGGACCGTGGCGATCCAAGAAATGGAAGAGAAAATGCAAACACAAGACAAAAGGATTAAAGCAAGTGCATGATCTAAGAGTTATGTTGATGCATTACCGGTCGGATCAGAAGTGCCGAGGTCGGCGATCGAGTCTTCTTACTGTTTAAACTGCATAAGAGTTTGACCAAGTTTGGGAAGGGAGATAAACTTCCCAGGTTCATGGGACCCTTCGAGATTGTGGAGAAGGCCCATATTCATCGACTAGCTTTGCCTGATTCTTTGAGGCGCATCCATGATGTTTTTCATGTATCTATTTTGGAGACATTATATTAGCGGATCTTACACATGTTATTGACATGAGTTCCTGCAAGTATCGGATGAGGGCAATCATGATTGAGCTGGAACCGCGATCTTAGATCATCACGCTTGACAACCACATCTAATGGTAGATCAGGTCAAGGTCAAATGGGACAACTATAGTCCTGACTTGGAAACCCGAGGACGATATGATATGCACCAATCAGCTTCCATTTTTGTCTGATGATAGACATATGATACCATGATACACTTTATTTCAACATATATACTATGAAACTTCAGATCTAAGTTTAGACCAAAAGAGGGGGTGTATGTAACATCCCACTCTCAAGTAATCGGAAAACTTATTCTTGAGGACACTTCAAGCCTAAGTGATCCGGGGATCATTATGCTATTAAAAATTTTGACTTCATTTTATGCCATGGATTGATGACATATTGTTTTACTACACTGACATAGAAAAAGTACGACTCTGGTTTCACCGGAAAAGGCATAGTTTTGGACCTTGGAGGATGCAGAGGTAATCGATGGAACCCCTAAATCTAGAGAGAAAGTCAGTGAGTGTGCCTTTGGGGTTTGATTTTTTACTGTGATAATACCACATTTGATTAGATGATAAGGATGTGGATATGTTCTAACGATTTGTTAATGATGCAGTTGATGATAGTTTGTCACTGCACTCACATGTGGAGTAAGAGGGTCACGCACTAATACCAAAGATGTTGAGGGAGAGGTGGACAAGCCTCCCACGCCTCTACTATCACTCCTTCGCCGTGGGTTCTAACCGCAAAGTTAACTACTACCTAGTTCGAGAGGACCCATGATGCCATGAGGGAAGACTCACAGTCTCACGATGATTCTAAGGGTCAGGAAACAAGGTGGGGCCTTATTCCTTAGAATCCCTTAGTCTCCCCACAAGTTCACCCGGTGGAGTGTTGACTCATGGGTTATTGATGTCTACTAATCAAGAAGAGGAGCAAGACCCTTTGAGCATGTGAAAAGGCCCCGGCGCCATTAATGTTAAGGGAACATATGAAGTGAGGGCACTTGAGTAATCGAAAAGGCCCCAAGGCACGTCGTGTTGATGATGTTAGAGGGATGAACCTATATGGCCCTGAGACAAATAACATGTTAAGAAATTTTAAAAACAATTTCTAATTAACAAGCCACTCCAAGCATAAAATCTAAGTACTAAGTCTAAGATTTCGCTAGGAGTAAAATTTCATTCTACCTTTAAAAAACAATAATAATAATTAAAAAATTAAAATAAATAAATAATAAAATACAAAGTCAAGGTCGAGGTGGACAATTATAGTCCGCGACTTACATCTTTTAGGAGGACGATATGATAAGGCGCCTAACAGCTCCTACTTTTGTTTGATAGATAGACACATGATATTGTGATACACTTCATTTCAAAGATATATATCGCGGGAAACCGGGACCTAAGTTTAGACCAAGAGGGTTGTATGTAACATCCTGCCTGGGAACTAAGAAAAACTTATTCTTTGAGGACACTTTCTCGCAAGTGATCCGATTATTATGCTATTGTCCTTTGACTTTGATTACAACACGTTATGGATTGATGACATGCTGTTTTACTACCTTGACATAGATAGGTTCTATTGACTTGGTTTTACCGGGAGTGTGTAGGGTTTGGACCTGAGGATGTAGGGGAGGACGATGGAACCCGCTTGGACTTCGGACTGAGTCAGTGAGTGTGCCTTTGGGGTTTGATTGTTTCATCGGTGATATTAGTGGATCTGACTAGATGATATGATGTGGATATGTTCCGACATGATTTGTTGATGATGTAGGCTGATGATGGATTGCCAACTAGACTCACATATGGGTTAAAGGGGCCACATGACTACCGTGAGATGTTGAGGAGAGGCGTGGAAAACCCTCCCACGTTCTACTGAAGACTCCTCTCTGCCGTACCAACCCAGGCAAGCCAGAGGACTACCTAGTTCAAGAGGTCCACCATGCCATGAGGGCAGACTTCAATAGTCGCCACGATGATTCTAAGATCGCAGCACAAGTCCTGGGCCCATTACTTGTGAATCCCTTAGTCTCCCACAAGTTCACCCGGGCGGCGTTGACTCCATGGGTTATTGATGTCTACCAATTAGTAAAGAGGTGAGCGGCACCCTTAGAGCACATAGTGGGTCCTAAAGGGCACATCACAAGAAGGGAACAAATGAGGTAAGTGGCATCCTTTGAGCACCTAGTGCGTCCCGAAGGGCACGCCGCATTGATGATGATAGAGGGATAAACCTAGATGGCCCTAAGGAAAATAACATGTTAAGAAATTTTAAAACAATTTCCTAATTAAAAGTTGCCCAGTACAAAATCTAAGTACTAAGTCTAAGATTTCGCTAGGAGTAAAATTTTGTCTACCTTAAAAAAAAAAAAAAATAATAATTAAAAAATAAATAAATAGATAAATAGATAAAATAAAATAAAATAATAAAATTTAAAAATAAAACCACTTAAGTAATAATTATTGTCTTCATAAAATTTTGTAACATGAAGGAGTAAGAAATTAAATTATTCATAAGAAATAAAAATATGTGGATACAAAAGTAAAGAGGGAATTAATTATTTTACCATTTGATAATTTAAAAGATACCAAATTAATGATAAAAGGGAAAAGGATAAAATAAAATTAATACAACATCAAGAAGTAATTAAAAAAAAAAAAAAAAATAAAAAAATAGGAAACTAGGGAAAGGAGGTAACATAAAGGAAAAAGGAAACTTAAGGAAAAAAGAGGAAGGAAACTTAGTAAAGAATCCACATTTGAGAGATTTCTAATTTTAAACTAAACTAGCAACTTCATAATAAGGAAAGCCTCTTTAAAACCAGAAGAGAATTTGAGGACATCTAGGAGTGATTCTAGGAGTAACTCTAGGTGTAAGTGAGGGAAATAAAGATAATTACCTAATTAAACAAATTAATTTATGGAGGAATGTAGGGGATGGGGGACACTTATACGGAGAGGAAATTTTAGGAATTTATTTTTCTAACTTTAATTAAATGAGATTTTAGGAAAGAAAGGAAGTTTGAAACTCTATAAAATAAAGGAAGGAGAAGGATGAAGGATCATCTTATGTTTGTGTATCGTTACAATGCAGAAATATCGACTTGATTGATTTACTTGTGGGAGTTGGGATACCCAGCTCGGAGAGGAGTGGTAGCTCGGCCTTGTGAGGCAAGATGGGAGCTAGATGAAATCTCTTGATAGTGTGGGTGGCCCCTATGCGGCTCGGGGGGCTAAGGGGAAAGAAGAGTAACCCTAGCATTGGCTGGGAGGTACCAGTGAGGTCTCGACGGTCGACGAGCGAGAGTTGCATGGAGCGGGTGGACGACACTCGGAGCAACCGAACAAGCAATGGTATGCTTCTTCATTTGAATGATAGAATGTGGTAGGATTTATGTTTTGTATCTGCATGCTTGTTGGGTAGTTAAGCCGAGTTATTTTTAAAATTCGATGATTGAAATTGTTCTTAGACTAGCCCGATGATTGTTGACTCCCACGGGATTCATTCCCCACATGACTTGACAGCCCTGTGGTGTCTACCTGTGACCCTTGTGATTGTTTTCCTTCGTCCCTAGCATGCTAATCCTCACTTGAGTAGTTGGCCAGGAGCTTGATCTATAGTCATCACCTTAGCGTTAAAATACCTATGGATCTCAACGCCCTGCTTTTCTGTGTGAGGATGGTGAAGAGAAGGACGAACCCATCCGTCGGCTACCTATGATGTTGTCCTTGACAGTTTGATGTCTTGCACCCTCTAGCCAAAGTACCTCTGTGTTTCGAATTCTTGCGTCCTGATGGTTTTCTCAGTGATCATTTCAATAACTTATCCCAAGGAACCGTTGCGTTCCCTTACTGTTGGTTGTGTTTGATTGGTATGTTGGTGATGATAATATTTAAATTCAGTCCAAAATTTATTGGTGTACTGATAATGTAACAAATCTAATTTCATCCTACAATTTTATTGATATTTTGGTCATGAAAAGATTGATCGCACTCTGCATTGTTTTATCCTGATAATGTATCAAATCTAATTTCAGCCTGCAGTTTTATTGATATACTGGTCACGAAAAGATTGATCGCACTCTGCTTTGATTTACTTTTTTTTTCCACACCTTGGTAATCTGGAACGTAATGTTGTTTAGCTTCATTATGCATTTGGGCATCCTAGAAATAAAAAGGGGGGAGGACAAAAACGCCTAACTTCTAAACCTGCGTTTTATTTTGGGTACTATGGGATTAAATAACGTTGGTATCTAATCAGCTTGCACAGTGTTGACATCCGGTTAGGGACAATGCTTAAATCTTGTCTGCGTTGAATTGCTTTGAATGTTTTCACCTATCTTGTTGTTTCATTCCTGTTATTATCGATTCTCTGCCAACAATTTAATTGCCCAGTTTGTGACCGCGAACTGATTGTCACGGGTTCTATCGCATCAATTTTGTTTTATATTTTTTTTTTCCACAACTTAATCATCCAATGTTGACCTTTAACAGAATGACTGATATTGTGGTGTTTCCCTCAATTTGCCTTTTATTTATGACCTACGGTTGGGTGATGATCTGCGAGTAGGACAGAGGGTAGACATGGATCTCTACCTTTTCTTTTGGGTTTGCAATTCTTGTTTAAACACAACCACTTCCGGCTTGAGTGGACAGGGAATAATCCTTTCTTAGATGGAGTGTTGACCACAGTTTGACAACAATCCCAATAGTAGAATGACCATGATTCTGCCTATAAAATGCATTCGTTTTTGCTGCATAACTAACCACGAATCTGTCTGTAAAATGCGACCCCTTTTTTTTGTTGTCATTAAGGCCCACTATTTGCTTGAAAACGAGACTAAGTCTGTTGATTATTAACACCCATGATTCTTCTTTAAGACATCTGCTTGAGCGTGTGGTTTCTACCCATAGTTTTATCTTTTCAAATCATCACGTTTCTTGCAGTAATTGACCGTGAAATGCCTTTAAGATGTGACTGTGTTTTACCCTTGAATGCTAGACTTTGTTGGGTGGTTCATTGGACATGTTTTCCTTAAGGGTTGACTGAGCGTTGCGGTCGAATGGACGATATCGCCTTAATTACAGTCCACGACTTTATCCTGGAAGGGACTGTAATGCTGACGGTAATATTCTCAGTAGCACCCTTGGTTTAAAATTTCCTTATATCTCTCCTCATGGGTGCCTTGTGGACAACAAGTGTAAGAGTCAACAAGTTGGTTTTAATATTGCTTTTACTGTTAGATAACACTCATAATGTATTAGTGTTACAGTGTTAGAATCGTATATGGGAATTGGTAGCATGTATATATATTAATTAAATTGTCAATGCAGATTGTGTTAGAATCTTATATGACAATTGATAGCATGTATTTATATTAGATTAATGGTTAATGCAGATTATGTTAGAATGTACTTAAGGCTACTTAGATTCGATTTCAACGCTTAAATATTGGATGCAATATCATTTAATGCTTAGATATGTGTTACC
>SNQJ01S0004166.1:0-10028 GCA_010110895.2 Picea sitchensis | reverse complement strand
TTATCCCTCTATCATCATCAATGCGACGTGCCCTTCAGGACGCACTAGGTGCTCCAAGGGTGCCACTCCCCTCATATGTTCCCTTGCGCGATGTGCCCTTCAGGACCCACAATGTGCTCCAAGGGTGTCACTCACCTCTTTACTAATTGGTAGACATCAATAACCCATGGAGTCAACACTTCGCCAGGTGAACTTGTGGGAGACTAAGGGATTCTAAGTAATAAGGCCCCGGACTTATTGCACGCACCTTAGAATCATCGTGAGTGACTATTGAAGTCTGCCCTCATGGCATCGTGGCTCCTCTCGAACTAGGGAGTCTCTAACCTGCAGTTTGAGCCACAACAGGAGTGCTAGTAGGTTGTGGGAGGGTTGTTTTCCACACCTCTCCCTCAACATCTCTGGTAGTCATGTGTGGCCCCTTTACTCCATATATGAGTCTAGTTGGCAAGCCATCATCAGCCTACATCATCAACAAATCATGTCAGAACATATCCACATCATATCATCTAGTCAGATCCACTAATATCACAGTAAAACAATCAAACCCCAAAGGCACACTCCCTGACTCGCTCCAGAGTCCAAGGGGTTCCATCGATGCCTCTGCATCCTCAAGGTCCAAAACCCTACACACTCAGTAAAACCAAGTCAATAGAACCTGTCTATGTCAAGGTAGTAAAACAACATGTCATCAATCCATAACGTATTGTAATCAAAGTCAAAAGTTTTAATAGCATAATAATCCGGATCACTTGCGAGCAAGTGTCCTAAAAGAATAAGTTTTCTTAGTTCCCCAGAGTAGGATGTTACATACAACCCCTCTTGGTCTAAACTTTGTCCCGAAGTTTCACAGTATATATGCTGAAATGAAGTGTATCACAATATCATATGTCTATCTATCAAACAAAAATGGAAACTGTTGGCGCATATCATATGCGTCCTCCTAGGTCACCAAGTGAGGACTATAATTGTCCCACTCGACCTTGACCTGTATTTTATTATTTTATTTTATTTTAATTTTTTTAATTATTATTATTGTTTTTTTTTAAAGGTAGACAAAATTTTACCCCTAGCGAAATCTTAGACTTAGTATTTAGATTTTGTACTGGGTGACATTTAATTAGGGAAATTGTTTTTAAAATTTCTTAACATGTTATTTGCCTTAGGGCCATCTAGGTTCATCCCTCTATCATCATAAATGTGACGTGCCCTTCAGGACGCACTAGGTGCTCCAAGGGTGCCACTCACTTCATATGTTCCCTTGCGCAATGTGCCCTTCAGGACGCACTACATGCTCCAAGGGTGTTGCTCAGCTCTTTACTGATTGGTAGACATCAATAACCCATGGAGTCAACACTCCACCAGGTGAACTTGTGGGAGACTAAGGGATTCTAAGGAATAAGGCCCCCACCTTATTTCACAGCCCTTAGAATCATCGTGAGCAACTATCGCAGTCTGCCCTCATGGCATCATGGATCCTCTCGAACTAGGTAGTTGTTAACCTGCAGTTCGAGCCACGACGGGAGTGCTAGTAGGTTGTGGGAGGGCTTTTGTCCACACCTCTCCCTCAACATCTCTGGTATTCGTGTGTGGCCCCTTTACTCCATATGTGAGTCTGGTCGACAAGCTATCATCAGCCTGCATCATCAACAAATCACGTCAGAACATATCCACATCATATCATCTAGTCAAATGCACTGATATCACAGTAAAAAAATCAAACCCCAAAGGCACACTCCCTGACTTGCTCTAGATTCCAAGGGGTTCCATCGATGCCTCTGCATCCTCAAGGTCCAAAACTATGCACACTCAGTAAAACCATGTCAATAGCACCTGTCTATGTCAATGTAGTAAAACAATATGTCATCAATCCATAACGCATCGTAATCAAAGTCAAAAATTTTAATAGCATAATAATCTGGATCACTTGCGAGCAAGTGTCCTCAAAGAATAATTTTTCTCAGTGCCCCAGAGTGGGATGTTACATACACCCCCTCTTGGTCTAAACTTCTTCCTGAAGTTTCATAGTATATATGCTGAAATAAAGTGTATCATAGTATCATATGTCTATCTATCAAACAAAAATGGAAACTGTTGGTGCATATCATATGCGTCCTCCCAGGTTTCCAAGTGCGGACTATAATTGTCCCACTTGACCTTGACCTGATCTATCGTTCGATGTCGTAGTTGTCAAACGTGATGATCCAAGATGCGGACCAGCTCAATCATGATTTCCCCCTCATCTGATACCTACAAGGAACTCATGTCAATAACATGTGTAAGATCACTAATATAATGTCTCAAAATAGTTACATGAAAAACATCATGGATACACCTCAAGGAATCAGGCAAGGCTAGTCGATAGGCCATGGGCCCCTTTCTCTCCACAATCTTGAAAGGTCCCATGAACCTAGGAGAGAGTTTATCTCCCTTCCTAAACTTGATCGAACTCTTGTGAGGTTTAACCTGCAAGAAGACTAGATCACCGACCTCGTAACTACGGTCGACATGGTGTGCATCAACATAACTCTTCTGCCGATCATGCACTTCTTTAATCCTTTGTCTTATTGTTTGCATTTTATCTTCCATTTCTTGGATCACTTCTGGTCCCACCAGGACCCTATCCTCAAGCCGATCCCAACTTAAGGGCATCCAACATGATCGCCCATAAGGAAACTCGAAAGGCGCCATCTTAATGGTGCTCTGGTAACTGTTGTTGTAAGAAAACTCCACTACTGGCAAGAATTCTTCCCAACGCTTTTGTTGGTCCATCACGTACATGCACAACATGTCTTCCAAGGTTTGGTTCATTCATTCAACCTTCCCGTCCGTCTCCAGGTGATACGCAGTACTAAAGTTAAGTTGGGTTCCTAAGGCCTCTTGGAAACTCGTCCAAAATCGTCCAGTAAACACCGATCCTCGATCAGATATAATCCTCTTAGGCATGCCATGCAGCCTCACAATATCACTGATCAAAACTCTAGATATGTCAGGTCCCTGATACATCGTACACATAGGAATAAAGTGAGCACTCTTCATCAGAGTGTCTACTACTACGAAAATTGAGTCATGTCTCCTTGCCGTCAGTGGCAATCCAACAATAAAATCCATCGAAATAACTTCCCATTTCAATTATGGAATAACATGTGGTTGTAGCAATCCTGATGGGTGTTTATGTTTAGCCTTTACCTATTGACATTCTAGACATCTGGCCACATAGTTGACTATGTTTGCCTTCATTCCCTTCCAGAAGAATAAGGGTTTAATGTCTTCCCTCATCTTCGTGACTGCCGAGTGAGCCATGTATACTGCTCTATGAGCCTCACTTAGGATCAACATCCTCAACTCGTCGTTTGGAGGCATGTAAATCCGACTTTTAAACCTCATTAAACCATCACTATCAAATGGAAATCCCTCAAATCGTGGTACCATCATTGTGTTTTGTACGATAAAACCCTCGACCTCCTTGTACCAGTCATCGTCATGTTGTAAATTTATAATCTTTTCACGTAGATTTGTCTGAAGAGGCAACACCGAAAAGATGCACGGTCTCCAACTCAATGCATCCGCCACTCGATTCACTATTACTTTTATGTAAGTAATCTCAAAGTCATACTCGCTAAGAAATTCCGACCAACATCGTTGTCGTGCGTTCAGGTCACTTTGCGTAAATATGTGTTGTAGTCCACAATGGTCAGTCTTTAGTTCAAATTTTCGTCCAACAAGGTAGTGTTTCCAAACCTTCAAGGCATATACAATAGCTAATAAATCCAAATCATGCATTGCGTAGTTCTCCTCATGCCTTCTCATTTTTCTCAAAATGTAAGCGATTACTCGTCCGTCTTGCATCAAGACTCCGATTAAGCCTTCCTTGGATGCGTCAGTGCATACCAAGAAGTCTGCATCCATGTTAGGGACCTTTAGTATTGGTGTTGTTGTCAACAATTCCTTGAGCCTCCGAAATGCTTCTGCGCATTTCTCAGTCCATACAAACTTCTTGTTCTTCTTCTGCAACTCCATGATCGGACTTGCTATGTTTGAAAATCCCTCGACTAACTGTCGATAATGTCCTGCTAAACCCATGAATCTACGCACTTCCGGGACATTCGTCAGCGCAGGCCATTCCATAATAGCCTCGACCTTGGCTGGGTCCACGACGATGCCTTCGCTGAAGTTGACATGCCCTAAGTAGTGAATCTTCGATTGATAAAATGAACATTTGGACAACTTCCCATACAATTTGTGCTCTCACAAACACTGTAGTACCAAGCGCAAGTGCTCTTCATGCTCCTCCGTTGTCCAAGAGTAAATCAAAATATTGTCAATGAACAATTGGAGAAACTTGTCCAAGTACTCACGGAACACCCTATTCACCAAACTCATAAATACCCCTAGGGTGTTTGTCAGTCCAAATGGTAAAACAGTAAACTTGTAATGTCCAAACCTCATCTTAAAGGTGGTCTTAGGGACGTCATCTTCCTTAATCCATAACTGGTGATATTATGATCACAAGTCAATCTTTGAGAACACCGTTGTGCCCTTCATTTGATCAAACAGATCATCAATCCTTAGCAACGGATATTGATTCTTGATCATGGCCTTGCTCAATTGACGGTAGTCAATGCAAAGCCTCCATGATCCATCCTTATTTCATATGAAAATAATAGGTGCACCCCACGGTGACACACTAGGACGTATCAGTCCTAGGTCTAGCAACTCCTTCAGTTAAATTTTCAACTCTTGTAACTCCGGGGTCAACATCTGATAAGGCATTCTTGCTATCGGTTTAGTCCCCAGTTTCAGGTCTATGGTAAAATCCAACTCCCTCTTCGGCGGCATTCCAGGTAACTCCTCTGGAAATATGTGGGCAAACTCTTTCACCACCGAAAGGTGTTCTAGACCTTCTGCTACACCCTTCTTGTTTAACGCAAGGATCACATAAAGCTTTCACCCCTTGCACATGCTCTTCTGAAGTTGCAAGGAAGAGATGAACCTCAGGGAAAATCCCTGGTTCCATCCTACAATCACACATCTTTGTCCCTCGTCATCAACCAAGCTCAACCGTTTTCTCTTATAGTTGAGTATTGCCTCATGCGATTCCAACCAATCTATACCAATCACGACATCATAAGATCCTAACATCATGACGTACAGGTTGGCCCTTGTGACAAACTCTCCTAGGTTAAGGACACAGCCGATAACCTTTCCTCCAACCTTATGTTTGGCTCCCGAAGCCATCTCTACGAAGCTAAACTCATCCTATTCGACTGACTTTACCTTAATCCTTTTTATCACTGCACCAGAAATGAAACTCTCGGTAGCATCGAGATCTATCAAAGAACTAAGGGTCTGATCAGCAAGGGTACCTGTTGTCTTGAGCACAGTCAACTGATGCTCTCCCTGGCGGTTATTCACCATTGCATGAATCTGATGTGCCTTGCCCATATCTCCCATGGTAGTGGGTCCGACTGATCTAGATTCTCTAGTCGTCTCCACTGGGCAATCGCACTGGTAGTGTGGCTCCCCACACGTCTATCACCCCTTCTTCGGCCTAGTAGTATTGGTACCTGAAGTAGAAGATGACAACCCACCAGCTTAGAATCCTGGTTTGTTTTGCTAAACATGCCTAAACTGTTGGTGATGCGGGTGACGCAACTGCTAATGTTGTGGTCTCCGATAAGATGTTCGTTGCTGAGGCGTCGGTCGTCGGGTTGTAGTGAAAGCGGATCCCCTCTGGAAGCCACGATATCCCGACATATTTCTGGCTAGTGTTTGATGCTACTATGCTCCAGATGAAACCTACCCTACTGGTCTCGCTGGATTCCTAGTCTAACCCCTGCTGATAAGATCCTCCTCTGCTATGAGGGCCTTCTGGATGAAATCATACAAGGTTTGAGGCATCGAAATCCTAACCTTTGCATGTAGGCTGTCATTAAGGTCGAAAACGAACCTACTAACCTTAAGTACTCGAGCACCATATGACCTCCCTATCATAAGGCGTTGAACTCATTGAGCTAACGTTCAATGAATTCCTCTAAAAGGTACCTCTCTCGGAACCGTTCCTCGAACAGTTCCTATGACAGATTTCCATGCATACCTTCATGTTGGAGGTATAATCGCGAGGTGCAAAGCACATCGCCATATTCTCCAACCATGCCTCAGCGGCTATGCCATCCAGGGAATCAACGAAATCGAGAAATTTGACCTTCTCGAGTTCACGGTGAATGCTACCAGTACCGACCAGAGCGTGCGGTGGAACCTCAATGGGTGCCAGCGCCCTAGCCTCATCTCTATCCAAATCACTTATCAGAGCCTCAGACATGCGCTGAAAATATCTCATCATTTTGACTACATCACCAACTGCTATCTGCTCCTATCCAATAACCTGCTCATCTGCCTAGGGGTTAGACCCCTCAGGTGTGGATGCTACTGGAGGTGTCATGCCTCCTCCCCTAGCACCTCCTCGTCTGCCTCTGCGACATCCTCTAACCATGATTACCTGCACGCACACAAGTCAACTCAATTAGAAACCGTATAACCCAATCATATCAACGAAAGCCAGGGCAATCCAAAGTCGTGGGTTGAACCCACTCTAATACCATATGTAACAAACCTCCTCATTACAACACCAATCCTCACATAACAAGTCCAATTTTTTTTAATTTTTTTTTTTGGTGTGTGTGTGTGTACAAGGGCAATAAAGACATTATACTCTGCATCGCAACACGGTGATGAACAAGGTGGAAGCAACTCACACAACAACAACAACATGGCGACCAACTATAGAAGCACATCAATCACCTGGAAGCAATATTCAACATTCAACCGATGAAAATAAGAATGACTACCTGCCCCTCCTACCCTGCAATGGTTAGGACCTCCAGGACACATAAGAAACGCTCAAGCCCAGGTTCCCATCAATTTTGACCATTTAAGGTCTCAGGGATGGCGACTGTTCTGAGGAACAAGGAGCCATCTACATCCCCCTCGACACAAGCAAACCCAAACTAAATATGCTAAGTCAACAATGAGTGTAAATGAGTAAAAGGTAATCTCATAAAGAATCATAAATCAAGAGCGCTAAAACATTTTAAACTCATGGAGCTTAACTCTATATCTTTTTTTTCAGGAAATCTTCTAGGGGAATGTGAAGAGAAGCTATAATTATATGCTCATTATGAGAACCCATAAGAAACTCCATCTTCTTAAGAAATACAAGACTTTTAACAACACTTTTACATTATGCATCCATGATATGAAACTAATAAAATCATTCATAAGAGAAATAATGAGAAGTCTCATGTTGACCTAGATATAAGAGGTATGTACACTAATGCAAGATATAAAGTGTTATCAATCTTTTCATTGTAATAGTCTAATACTAAGGTCACCATTCTCTTTTTGAAACTTCAATAATACCCTTAAGAGATAGTTGTTAATAACATTCAATTGGTATAATCCTAAATATTTAAATCACTTGTTTCTTCTATGTTTTCTTCACCTTTAATTAAGTATTCAAATCTCAATCCTAGAAAGTCTTGAATCATTAACTGAAACATTACTCAATAAAGTGGTATTGTTATTATTAAACGCTAACTAAAACACATGGCTTGTTGTTATGAAACATTAGATTTGACTGTTGTTATTACACACTAACTAGAACAAGGTAGATTGTTGTTAGGTTGTAGCATTGGTAACATATATCTAAGCGTTAAATGATATTGCATCCAATATTTAAGTGTTGAAATCGAATCTAAGTAGCCTTAAGTACATTCTAACATAATTTTCATTAACCATTAATCTAATATAAATACATGCTATCAATTCCCATATAAGATTCTAACACAATCTGCATTGACAATTTAATTAATATATATACATGCTACCAATTCCCATATACGATTCTAACACTGTAACACTAATACATTATGAACACTATCTAACAGTAAAAGCAATATTAAAACCAATTTGTTGACTCTAACACTTGTTGTCCACAAGGCACCCATGAGGAGAGATATAAGGAAATGTTAAACCAAGGGTGCTATCGAGAATATTTACGTCACCATTATAGTCCCTTCTAGGATAAAGGCGTGGACTGTAATTAAGGTGATATCGTACATTCGACCACAATGCTCAGTCAACCCTTAAGGAAAATGTGTCCAATGAACCACGCAACACAGTCCAACATTCAAGGGAAAAACAAAGTCACATGTTAAAGGCATTTCGCGGTCAATTACTACAAGAAATTTGATGATTTGAAAAGCTAAAACCATGTGTAGAAGCCCGCATGCTCAGGAAGACGTCTTAAAGCATAATCATGGCGATTAATAATCAATAGACTCAGTCTCGTTTTCAAGCAAATAGTGGGGATTAATGACAGCAAAAAAAAAGGGGTCGTGTTTTACAGACAGATTCGATGTCAATTATGAAGAAAAAACGGACGCGTTTTACAGGCAGAATCGTGGCCATTCTACTGTTGGGCTCACTGTCAAACTGTGGTCAACACTACGTCTAAGAAAGGATTATTCGTTGTCCACTCAGGCCAATAGTGGCTGTGTTTAAACAAGAATTGACAACCCAAAATAAAAGGCAGAGATCCACGTCTACCCTCTGTCCTACTCGCAGATCATCACCCAACCGCAGGTCATAAATATAAGGAAAATCGAGGGCAAACACCACAATCTGAGTCAATCTGTTAAAGTTCAACAGTGGGCAATTAAGTTGTGGAAAAAAAATATAAAACAAAATCGGTGCACAGAACCCGTGACAATCAGTTCGCGGTCACAAACTGGGAAATTAAGTCGCTGGTAGAGAATCGGTAATAGCAGGAATGAAACCCGTGACAGCAAGGTTGGTGAAAACATTCAAAGCAATTCAATGCAGACAGGATTTAATCATTGTCCCTAACCAGATGCCAACATCGTGCAAGCTGATTAGATACCAATGTTATTTAATCCTAGCGTACCCAAAATAAAACACAGGTTTAGAAGTTAGGCGTTTTTGTCCTCCCCCCTTTTTATTTCCAGGATGCCCAAACACATAATGAAGCTAAACTCCATTACGTTCCATATTACCAAGGTGTGGAAAAAAAAGTAAAACAAAGCAGGGTGCGATCAATCTTTTGATGACCAGTATATCAATAAAACTGCAGGCTGAAATTAGATTTGATACATTATCAGGATAAAACAATGCAAAGTGCGATCAATCTTTTCATGACCAAAATATCAATAAAACTGCAGGCTAAAATTAGATTTGTTACATTATCAGGACATCAACAAATTTCATATTGAATTTAAATCTTTTCATCACCAAGATACCAATCCAACACAACCAACAGTAAGGGAACGCAAGGGTTCCTTGGGATAAGTTATTGAAATCATCGCCAGGAAAACCATCAGAATGCAAGAATTCCAAACGTAGAGGTACTTTGTCTAGAGGGCGCAAGACATCAAACTGTCAAGGACAACATCAGAGTTAGCCGACGGATGCATTCATCCTTCTCTTCACCATCCTCGCACAGAAAAGCAGGGCGTTGAGATCCATAGGTCTTTTAACGCTAAGGCGACGACCATAGATCAAGCTCCTGATTGACTGCTCAAGCAAGGACTGACGTGCTAGGGATGAAGGAAAACAATTGCAAGGGTCATAGGCAGACACCATAGGGTTGTCAAGTCATGCTGAGAATGATGCCCGTGGGAGTCAACAATCATCAGGCTAGGCTAAGAACAGTTTCAGTCATCGAATTTTAAAGATAACTCGGTTTAACCACCCAACAAGCATGCAGATCCAAATCTTAAATCCTACCACATTCTATCATTCAAATGAAGAAGCATACCATTGCCTATTCATCTGCTCCGAGTGTCGTCCGCGCGCTCCTTGCTACTCCCGCTCTCCGACCGTCGAGACCTCACCGGTACCTCCTAGCCAATGCTAGGGGTACTCTTATCCACCTTAGCCCCTCGACCCACAAAGGGGCCACCCACACTATCCAGAGATTTCGTCTAGCTCCCAACTCACCTCACAAGGTTGAG
>SNQJ01S0004165.1:269268-288680 GCA_010110895.2 Picea sitchensis | reverse complement strand
TGGTTATAACCACCTTTAATATTTTTTGGGGCCTCTTTAATATCTGCTGGGGCCGTCTTCTTATTCTGCCTATTATAATTATCATTTGACCAATCCGCAAAAGGGGATTTGGTCCTATTACAATAGCCGACATGATCAATCCATAATGGGGATTGATCCAATGAATAATACATCAAATAATAATAAGAATACTCTTTGCAGTTACATTATTTCAACAAATACAATGCCAAGACAATAAACCAAAACATTAGAGAATATCCAACACTGAGTAATGCGTCTTTCTCTTCCTTCTTCTCCCAACTGCAGCTACCAAACTTGCGCACTGGATGAGTGATTGAGTGAGTGAGTTAACGAGGCGCTGACTTCCTTTATTTATACAAACTGGTAGGTGCTGAAAAGGGCAGGGCTGACTTGTCTTCTTAGTGGTTAAAACTTCTTTAATTAGCTTGGGGGCCGATTTCTTAATTTGCATATTATATTTAGGGTTTGACCAATCCACAAGAGGGGATTTGGTCAATTACAATGCCCGACATGATCAATCCACAAAAGGGGATTGATCTAATGAATAATAACTCAATAATAAATATAATACTCTTTGCAGTTACAATATTTCAACAAATAACCCCCCTCATTCACCTTTACATCTACAGGTCAACCAAGGCTCATCACATTCAAGCAACCCAAAGTATGGGAGATGGTAAGCCATCGTCACCATGAGGTATGTTAGTCCTTCTTTCATGCAAAGTGTTGTGCTTAATTTGTCAGGTATGTGGATGAGGATCTTTGGTTGAAGTTGGATAATGGATCACTGGTTTGGGAAATTGTGTCAGTTTCCTTGTTTCATCTTGGTGGTCAGCTTCTATGCCCTAGTCTTGTGTTGTCACTGCCCATGGAAAAGGGGTACTACTGGGGGGCCCTCACAAGGGTAACGTTTCGTTCCCCATCATACTTAACACTTTCCATCTTGGAGCCTCGCATATGTTCTAAACTTTGACAATGGATCATGGTCCATTCTCTCATGAGAAGAGGGGCTGAAGGTCCAGTGGTTGATTGCAGCTGCTAATAAAAGAATAAGAAACTGATGCTGAATAAAGAAATGAATGATAGCAAAAAGGACTAAAAAAAGCCAGCCCAAACTTGGGCTCTACTCTTTCAGTGCCTGCCCTGGTCCCAAATAACAATGCTACAACTTGAAACCTTATAAAGGGGACTTGGAAATATAATAAAGTGGACTAGAAAGATGGTTGATAAAGGGGTTTGGGAAAACTAGCACGTAAATATGGGGTAATTCAAGAGCAAGCACACCCTCCACAAAGGCGCTCATAGAAATGGATTCATTGACACCATGAACCACGAAGTAAGCCCTAAAACCATATCACTATCACACTTACTCTTTAAGGGTTTTTACTTTCCCTTGTCATTCTCAGGACCTATCTCTCTACTCGGGTTATTTTATTTCCCGTCTAGGTGGGACACCTAATAGGGTTGGATGAAGGTCCTCCCATACTTAAACTTGGTAACTCATATGGGGTCCTGGGATGGTGTGATGCTTGAAGGGGATATTGAGGTGAATTGTCTTACATGGCTTATATCTTAAGGTGCAGCTTATTTTGCATGTTTTAAGAACTAATGTGTCTTATGAACTTTCGCTAACCATGTTTTATACTTTGATTTGTTTTGGATGGCCCTGTCATGGTTCTTTAAGGGACGCCCAAGGCTTGTGCCCGGGACGTTGTGCCTTTATTGCAGGACCTTGGCACATGTGATGGAGAGCAGTGGGTCATCCAGTGACTCACCACCCTTAGATATTGGCTCTCACATCCTTAAAACCCTAGATGATGGACATATGGGCTTGGTTTGAGCAGATCTAGTCATGATGGCACACGGATGGGTTGGAAACCCCATAGGCTGGGCAAAGTACCACAGGGCCTATTTACGCACAGGATGGAGGATGTTGCAACAATAGCGAGTCAAACATTATTCAGAGATGAGATGCGACCCTCCTCTCCTTGGACGCAACACCTAGAGGACCTTGACGCCACCCTCTTGACCTTGACGTCACCTTCTAGGGTTTGACATTGTTAGGGTTTGATGGATGGATGGGTACCAGAGATGATTTGGCATGACCTTGGGTGAAGAGACACCTCACTTGACATTGCTTCACCTTGGAGGATGCCATGTGGCTTTTGGAGGCCCTACCTTAGCCTTTGGAGGCTTGATGTCACCCTACCTAGCCTTGACATCTCACACGTGTGGGCTGTTTTGATTTAGTTTTGCACTTTATCATTTTGTAAAGGGTTAAATGACGGGTCGACCCCACTTATAATTTGTTGTTGACATTTTATGTGGACAAATGTGTTAGGGTAGCCTCATATAAGAAGGCTACCCTCACTTTCTTTTTATCATCATCTTTCACTCACCTTTGTGGGTAACACATCTGAAATTTTTGCCCTTTATGGGTAACTAGCTCTTCTCTCTCACGCTGTGCTTGGAAATGTCTCTTGTGGATGGATTTGCTGATTTTGGATGGATATTTCTGCAATTAGGGTTACATTCTCTTGGTTTCTTGGATGAAGTAAGTAAATTTCTACAATTATTGTTCATGTTATTAATGTTTATGGTAAAATTGTTATTTTATTGCAAGAAGTCTTGTTTGGTGAAACCTTAAGAGAGGAACATAAGTTCTTCTTCCTTTCACAAGGTGATATTTGTCTAGAATTGGTTAATTGTCCTTGTTAGGGTTAGAACCCTAAAGTCCTAAAGTGCTAGCACTTTAGGATTTTAGCCCTAGACATTTGATCTTTGATCTAGTTGAAGCTACAAGAAGGGAGGAACAACTTATAAAGCCCAAATGTGCTTGCACCCTAGAAATCATCTCCTCAAGATCTAAGACCTAAGGCCCAAACGTGTTTGCACCTTAGGGTTTAGATCCTACCTCTTGGTTTCAAGTGGATTAACCTTCAAGCTTGGTTGCATTTGGAAAGACTCCATAACCCCTAAAGGCACTAGTTTTAAAGCATTCTCATGGTGAATTGATTGATGAACTCACTCTCTCAAAACTCTCAAGCATCCTACTAATTGTACTAACTCTAACATTGACAAACTCACTAAATAACTTGCTGCTGTTATAAAAGGTTTGCTACAACCATGTAAATCATCTTAATTTGCTGCATACACTAATTTATTGGTGGCTTACCTCACTCTGAAATTACCTTCAACAATTGGATAATGTTCTATTGGATGTATACTTAAACTTCATGGTCAATTGTGGTGTTTCTGAGCATTTATTATTGCTGCTGTTACAAATTACTTATTGTTGTTATAAGACTGGTTTATTGCTGCAATTTGCAATAGTTATAGCAATCTCACTTGTCTACTGTCTAAAAGAGGTGTTTATTGCATACTTTAACTTGGAAATTGTTATATATATGCTGCAAAGTATTCTTGTTCTAGGCAGGTATCAAATCATCTTTAGACTTCTTCTCTTTCCTTGACCTAGACTAATCATCCGGTGATCAAGATAGGGGGTGGTAGGCTTGGCTACTAAACTTGCTATTTGATCCCTTGAGGTCACCAGGGAGACCTCCCTTATGGTGGACCTCTTCCATCACTAAAATGAGGGAAGTCCCTACCTAGGTGACAATGGTAGGTTCTTCCATAGTTACGGAAGATTTGGGGATCTTGTGTTGGGATTTGCACAAGTACAAATCCCACGATAACAATTCTAAACAAGTTTCCATTATTAGCATTGATCTAAGTGAACTAACATTGGGACATGAGCACACGAGTATTCGACATGTAGACCCCTTGAAAGGGGACATGTTATCGCACAGTTTGTAGGAAGGGTTTAGGTAGCTTGAGTCAAGGCTTCAAACTGGCGTAACAGGAGCTTCCCCACCCACTGTCACCTCGATGGGGAGTTCTTTCTATTTAGGATGGCTGGTCCAAGGGAGACGTCCCTAGTAATCTGGGTTTCTGAAAGGGTTAAAGGGCTAATGGATCAAGATAAGGATTCCCTTTCACAGATTACTGCCAAGATCAAGATGAAGATTCCTTTCACAGATTACTGCCAAGAGGGAGATAGTCAAAGAAGATATTCCAATGATAAGGGCACCGCTTACGAGAGAAGACAAATAAAACTAAAATGTGCTGCTGTGGTTAGTACTTCGAATGTTAATGACTATTTTCAACATATATATGAGCAATGATTTGATGTAATTATTGACAAAGTCACGATCACTAATAAAGACAAAGGCTTATCAAACTTCTTCATTAAATACAAACCGATACTTGCATCTTCAATGTACAAAATCAAACTTATTTTATCACAATGCAATATATATCATAAATCTGCTCACATATAATACTGCTGTCATTTCACAATTGCAGACGAGGATGACGCCACCTCTAATTTATGCTAGCTTTTGAGGGCAAAGTGAACGCTTTGCATAATAAGCCAAGGAAAAGTAATCTATGCTTTAGTGCCAACCAAATCACAAAGTTTTACGCTTAAACAATGGTTAAAAGAGGCTTGAAGTCATCAATTTTGCTGCTGATATAAAGGTGACGTCACCCCTAAATTAGGTTAGTTTGAGAGACAAAGAAGTGGCCGCTTTTGCAAATTAGACCCATGAAGATATTCAACACATCAATGCCAATCAAATGATGACCTAGCTGCAAATTTTAAACCACTCAAAAGTTCAATAAAGGCATGACGTCATCTAGCTAGTTAGGGTTAGTAGGACGCTAGGTTAGTTAGGGTTTCCAAATTAAAAGAGTTTGAAAGATTTGTTTGAACATCAAAGACCAACGTTGTAGCTTAAGACCAGCTGGCCTCGGGTATTATGGAGTCAAGGAGTAAGGCTAATGGTCTAGAGAATCTAAATTCAAGGATCGAGAGTTAGGCTTGATGGTGTTGCAATGGCAAGGCCACCAAGTCAAAACCCTAAGGAGGAGGCTCATTCTGTAGCTCAAGCTAGGCCCCATGCTCCTCCCTCTTCCTTAGAACTCTTTGCAAAACTTAATTAGCTTTAAAATACAAGTCTAGGCTGAAAAGTGCTGTTTGGGGACAAGGTTTTCAAACCCTAAGAGTCCAAACCCTAGGTGTAAACCACTAGGGTCTAGGACGTCCTCCTTTTTCAACTTCTATCCAAAACTAACCTAGAAAAAGAATGGGTTTAGTGTAAATATGGCTAGGCTAAACCTTCTTTAATCAATGGCTAAAGTTGCCTTTGTCTATGGACATGAAGCCACTCTAATCTACTTGTGTAAGTCAGGGTTCTCTAGGGTTTCAATGATTAAGCTTTATAATAACAATGTAACTATTTATGCAAGATATTTAATCAACAACCAATCAATCAAGAAGTTTTGATGAAGAAAACACTTACAAATTCATGAAAGAGCTTATCATACCCTAGTTGTAAACCTTCCAATGACAAAACACCATATGCATGCCAAAAAATGATCCTCCTCAAGTGTAGCTACCACCCAAGAGCAAATATCCAAGACAAAGATAAAAGAGTCAATTTCACAAGAGAGCAAGTTGTGTTATGTCCAAATGAGGTAAACGCCCTCAATATATATGATCTCAAGGACCTTTTAATTAACAATTAGGTCATTAAAACAAGGTCAATTTTACATTATTCAATTATTTGTCACATTACATGCTAAAATGCCAAAAGTGAGCTAAAATGAGACGCCGTCCCTATAGGAGACGCTATTCCTTTCAGTGTGGCACAATCAAGATTCAAGGAGTAAAACGTTGAACCCTCTCCGGGTTCTCCCGCAGCCGCCACATCGCCAAGGTCCAAACACGCCGCCACATCCTCCAAGAAACGCCCGGGGTCACCTTCCTTCGTGGCGCCCCCGCCCATCAAACCCAACATGCCACCGTTAGGTCGATCCCCCATAGTCAATCTCTCTCGCCAAAGCCCTAATGAGGCTGCCCTTCTTCTTCTCCATGGCAAGGCTCACATGACTGGCCTCCTGCCTCGCCATCCCAACAACCATCTGAATGGGCTCTTCAGCCCCATGGAGGTCCGAAGCTAATCATCTCCCCATGTGCACCGATCCTCTGCACTGGGTCTAACGGCATGGTCCTGCACATCAAAGTTTATGCCCTCCATGGGCTCATCGGCCCTAGACATCATAGCAGCATCAAATCATATTTCATCATTGTGCTATCAAACATATGCATGAAATCCCAACAAATCATCTAAGAGCTCAAAGACATTACAGGACTTTACTATGCAAAGCTAAGGGAAACCAACAAACAACCTATTAGCTAATACCCATACAATGGAAAGTTCCCCAAAGGATCATTCAAGCCATGTGTAATGAGGTGATATGGTTTTAGGGATGTCCAAGCTATAAGACCAAGGGTTGGTGTTGTCTGTAAGTGCCTTTGTAGGAGGCTTAGGCCGCACTGCCATGGATGCATTTTTCCAAGCCCTTATCGCTTTATCTTTCTTTTTATTTCTTTACTACAAGCTCGACGAAGAGGACACTGCCTGGCTTGGTGACCATTGGTGACAGTGTTACCCATAAGTGTTTCACGGAGATGAGAAGGTTTTTTTTGTGATGAGACCCCCTTTCCTTCTACCATGCAACCAAAGGTCAATGCCTCCGGCTTGGTGACCGATAATGGCAATGTCATACCGCTAAATACCTATGAACATAATGGGCCGACTCCAAGGATGAGACCTCCCATCCTCTTGGTTAGGTCTTGCATTTATTTATTATCATTTTTCTTAGGTTCCCTCGTCTATTGAGAGGCTTTTTATTGCCTTCTGGGATCCCCTCGTATTTAAGCATCTCTAGGTTTTCAGTTTCCTATGGCTTTTATCTTACCACTGCTTTTACCCCTCGGGCCTTTAGCCCCTTCTTCCCAATAAGACAAAATGTACCAGAGGTCATCCTAATGGCTTAATTAGAAAATGGGATGGATGAGCTGGTATAAGATGTAAAAGTGATAAGATGGTGGAGCTGACGATGGCTTTGCAAATCCCCTTTGGTGGCTAACCAAAACCCATGAATACCAGCCATAAGTTACTCCCATCAATCACCCTAACAAGGGTCAAGTGGGATTAGTGTAAGATCCAAGGCCATCCTAAAATGAAAGGAACCTAATGCATATATAAGAAGGTTATAATCCATTAAATATGACACATACCATGATACTCTGACCAATTACCTCATGGAGCAAGAGTCCCTGTCCTCTTTGATGCAAGCCCAGGCCGGTGGTGATGGAAGCTGCTACTGCTGACAGGACAAGTCTGGCTGAGAAGAAGAAAGATGGTCCCTCCAGGGCCATGCTCAAGTCAGTCTCGCTCTCGGTACTCCATGTCTAGGACCATGTGGGCCTCGAGACATGATCTCCTAGTTATCCCTAGATATCGGGGATAACAGGACACATGGACAGAAATATATATATATATATATATATAGGGTCAAGATGATTAAAAAAAGGAAATAATTTGGATTACATGATTTGAGTCGATGTATGGGTTGTAAAATACCCTTTATAGACTATAAAATATCCATGCTCTAGTAGGATGCTTGTTGGACTTGCAAAATGGACTTGTGAATATCATAGCTGGGGAAGGTGATAGGACTTAAGTGGAAAGGGCTAACTTTAGGTATGAATGAGATTAAACGATTTGTGTAAAATGTGGCAATGCCCTTGGATGTACTTTTTGTTTATAATATGAATAGAGTACAGTTTTACTTATGGTAATATATATATATATATATATATATTGTTAGGCTAGGAGTGGGCAGAATTCATAACTCCACGGGATGATTATTCCATTAGCATAAGGCTCAATAAATACACAAAGATGCAACCGTTGGTCTTCTCCAACGTATGACTCTTCCTACAACCTATGACGCTTCATATGTACATTACTCTTACAAGTAACGCAACCACAAAGGATTACGTGTCCAACATTCCCTCCCTTAATCCAAATTGGTGTGTGTGAGTCCAAGCATCATTTTGAACTTCTCAAAATTTTCTCTTCCAAGCGCTTTGGTGAAGATGTCCGCAATTTGCTCATTTGTGGAACAATGTCTTAAGTGAATAGTCTTGATCTCTACATAATATTGAATTAAGTGATACTTTGTGTTGATGTGCTTGGTTCGATCATGGAATTTGGGATTCTTGGCCAACTTGATTGCAAAAGTATTGTCAACTAGAAGAGGAGTAGAATTCACTTGTTTCTCCTACAAATCTTCAAGTATTTTCCTGAGCCACACAATCTCCTTTGTCGCTTCTGCAGCTGCCACATATTTTGCCTCTGTTGTGGAATCTGTTGGAACTGATTGTTTGTGTGATCTCCAGGAGACAATTGCTGATCCAAGACTCATGAGATAGTCTGAAGTTGATACTCCATTTTCCTTATCCCCATCAAAGTCTGAATCAGAATATCCGATCAGGTTGAAGTCATCCACCTTAGAGTACCTGAGTCAAAAATCTTGAGTTCCTTTCAAGTATTTCATAACACTTTTTGTAGCAGACCAATGTCCTTCACAAGGATTTTGCATGAACTTGGAAAGAATCCCATCAACAATTGAAATGTCTAGTCTGGTGGGAGTAAGATAGATAAGATTTCCCAAACGCTGTCTATGCCTTGTTGCATCCTCAAATTCATTCTCTTCTTTTGATGTCAGTTTCAAATTCTGTTTCATTGGAGTAGAAACCGGATTGCACTCAGCCATGCCAAACTTGTTCAATAGTTCTCCAATGTACTTCTTCTGGGAGATGAATAATATCTTGGATTTTGAATCACTTCAATGCCCAAATAGTAGTGAAGATGTCCCAAATCTGTCATCTCGAAGCCTTTCTTCAACTCTTTCTTTATGGATGCAATGTAGCTCTCATTGTTCCATGTTATCAACAGATCCTCTACATATGCTACAAGATATACAACAATTTTTTCAACTTTCTTGACAAACAAAGTTGCATCGTCAAGATTTAAATGCTTGAAATTTAATTTTAAAGATGCTTGGTTAGCTTTTCATACCATGCTCACGGTGCTTGTTTCAAGCCATATAAGGATTTGATGAGCTTACATACCTTATGTTCTTGTCCCTTCACAACAAAGCCTTATGGTTGAGATGTGAACATATTCTCTTTCAGGTCTCCATTCAAGAAGGTAGTCTTCACATCCATTTGATGAATTTTCCATCTATTTTGTGCTGCCATGGAAAATAGAGTACGGATGGTAGCCCATTTTGCTATGGGGGCAAAAGTCTCCTCATAATCAACACCTTCTTTCTGTGCAAATCCTTTTGCCACAAGCTTTACTTTGTGCTTGTCAAGCGAGCCATCTGATCTGTACTTGTTCTTGAATACCCACTTGCAGCCAATCAGTTTGGTTCCATATGGAGGGTCCACCAACTTCCATGTCCCATTCTTGATGAGAGCATCATATTCTTTCTACATGGCTTCTTTCCATTCATCATGAGAAGTAGCTTCTTTAAAGGAAGTTGGTTCAAGGTTAGTAGATAAATTCAACTCACAATCATATGAAACATCCATATCATCTACATCACCCGAGTTTGAATTATCTACATTACCTCCATCTTGTTTTGAGGACAATTTGGTTCCTGTCTTTCTGATCTTATCAGGATGAAAACTTTCAAGTGTTTTTGTGAGCCATTTTGGTGGACCTTTCTGGGTTGGTCCAGGCTTCTCAACTGATTGAGATGGTGCTGCGTTTTCATCAAGCCTCAACTTTTCAATCCTCTCGATCACATCATCCAATTGAACTTCGGGTTTTGATGAAGTGGCATGACCTTCTTCATGAGGGGAAGATGGTGCTTCCTAAGGAGATTCCAGAGATTGATTGAAGATAGGGATCCCCCCTTCAAGATGTGGAATCTCATCATCAAATTCATGATATGCCTTTATACGAGTGAATCTGTCTAGATGATCAAGCTGCCTCTCAACAATTTCGTCTTTCTTGGAGGATTCAAGAAAGATCACATCTCTGGAATGGATGAATTTCTTGTTTGTCTTATCGTAAAGACGATACCTCTTGGTGGTATTTGAGTACCCCAAGAAGATGCACTTCCGACTCGTTCCATTCAGCTTGCTTCTTTGCTCCTTAGGAATCAAGGCATAACAGGTGGAACCAAAGACCTCGAGATGCCTCACCTAAGGAATGTGGCCATACAACATTTCATATGGAGTCTTGTTTTTGAGAGCATGAGATGGACACCTGTTTTTGACATAAACTACACATATAATTGCATAAGCCCAAAACGTCAATTTAACATTCTTTAAAACATCATGGAATGAACCATATTGAGGAATGTCCTCTTCATTCGTTCAGCGACACTGTTTTGTTGGGGATTGTATGGAATTGTGGTTTGATGTTTGATCCCATGTTGGGAAAGGTAGCTTTCAGATTCATTAGATGTATATGAAGAAAAATGAGGTACTATGAGGCTGCCAAATTTGGTCTGTCTTTGACGAGAATTTAGCTCTAAGTTTCAATCTCCAAAACTGTCCTTTGCTTCGTTTTAGGACAACAAACAATCAAGTAACTTTCTGCTCATAATTTTTGTGGTTAAGTGTTCTTTTGAGGTGCCCTTGCAAGTGTTTTCGAACTGCTGGTTAGCACATGTAATAATACTCAAAACAAATAAGACTCCTCACGATCTTTACAACTCTAAATGCTGATCTACACTTCTAAGCATGCATGAAAATTGACACATAAGTTTTTGGTCAACATGACCCTGGAAAAACCCCAATGGGGAAAACCAGTTTGGAGCTAGATGTATATAGAAGATCTCAAAGCAAAATGTACAACAAGGAAAACATATACAACTGAACCTGGTACAATATCAACCTTTCTCAGATGCTTTGGAGTCCCTTGAAGATGTGCTTGCTAGCCTCTTGAAGCAAGGCGCCCTTTGCCTTGGTGTGCCCTTCCTCTCTTGCTAACCCTTGGCCCTCTTTCCTTGGCCCTTTACCTTTGCCTTTTCCCACTTGAACCTTGCTAAACCCTTGCCGTCTTTCCTTGGACTTGGTGCCCTCTACACAAGTGCACCCTCCTCCTTGGCTTGGTGCGCACCTAGCCTTAGTGCGCCCCTTCTCTAGCAAGATCTCCCTCTAGGTGGTGTGCGCCCTTAGCCTCTCACTAAGTGTCCCTTCAAGTAGTGCGCCCCTCCTCCTCCATGAGATCCCTCATGAACTATGGTGCACCCTCCTTGAAGCTTTGCGCCTATCCTCCTCCAAGTGTGCCCCTAAGCTTGGAATGCGCCCTCCCTCATGTGAATGCCCCCAACTCCATGGACGCACCTCCAGAAGTGCTATGCGCCTTCCTCCCTCAAGTAGCAAGTGCCTCCTACCTTGTGCGCCCTCCTTTCCTCAAGAAATGCGCCCACATGCTCTCTTCTCCTCCTCTGCTCTCAAATTTCTCAAGTGAAGAATGAGCCTCTTCCTTACGCTTTTCCCTCCTTTATCCTCTCTTTGGCCGAGCCCTAAAAGATAAATGGCCTAGATCCAATCTAGCCATGTCTAATCAATGGGTGAGATTTAATCCAAAAATCTCACTTAGGAAACCCACTTTCCTTAGTTTGCCTCATGTCCTTTAACCCACCCACAAAGTGAATTAAACGTCATGTTAATAACTTAAGTGACATATTTCACTTTTGACTTAAACTCCTAAGTCAAAGTGAAATTAGAAAATAAAGTAAAGTAATAAGGGTAATAGTCTCCCCTTTTGTGTTTAGAGACTCACAAACACAAGGGGACCACTTTCCAAGGTACCCAAATCTCAACAGTATATTCTCCTCCATTATCAGTGCGAAGAGTGCTAATACGAGACTGAGCTTTATTTTGAATCCATACGTGAAAATTTTTAAATGTTTCAAAAGTTTGTGATTTATCTTTCAACAAGTACACCCAACACATCCTGGTGTAATCATCAATAAAAGACATTATATATTTATTTCCATTTGCAGAAGGAACATGCATAGGGCCGCACAAATTAGAATGAATCAGTTCAAATTTTCTACATGCTCTAGAAGTAGAATCATGGAATGGCTGTTTGCTATGCTTTCCATGTATACAAGCATCACATTGTTTCGGTTTTCTAGGAATGGTAGGCAGACTAGAAACACCATTCTTTCTCAATAAATAAAGACTGTCATAATTGATATGACCAAATCTAGCATGCCACAAAAGACTAGATGGCACTATACCTTCACCATGATCAGAGAGTTATGCAACATTGTGTGTATGGCTAGATGTCCCATTTAGCTTCAACAATCTTCCATCTTCCATTCCAGTCATAGCAAACGTGTTACCAGAATCCTTTCGTATTTCAACTTTGCCACCGATCATGTGAACATAGTGGCCTTGTTGTCTGATGTGCACAAGGGGAAACAAGCTTTTTTTCGGCTTAGGAAGATCGAGTACATTGTGCAGAAGAAAACCCGGGAGTCCAGGCAACTTAAGCCCGATGGTGCCCATTCCCAAAGGCTTAAGGCTAGACTTGTCTACAAAATACACTATGCCATCTACATTGCCATTGAAATCTTCAAAAAAATCTCTTCGGAATGTCATATGAGAGGTTGCGTCTGTGTCAAGAAGCCATGAATCTTTCCAAGGATTATATGCAGTGTTAAATAAATCTTCTATTACTCCTATATTGCAGTGAGCAACAATGTAATGGGAAGATTTAGATGGATTACCTTTTACTGGTTCTGAGGGTTTACCTTTGTCCTCTTTCTTATTATGTCTCACTTCTTTGATCTTATCCCATGGAACTCTGTAGTCATCTGCTTCATGTGACCCATTCTTTTTGCAACGGGTACAATGAATATTAGATCTATCACCTTGGTTGTGTCTACCCCCCCTGCCTCTGAAATTCTCTCTTCCACGTCCACGTCTGTTATGAACATAAATATACATATAAAATAGATATTCAAAACATAATAATTAATTAATAAATAATAACTATTAATAATGAAAGGACATGTCTCAAAGGATATGACTATTGGTTAAGGGCACCCCTGCATGGGTATATAAACGAGTCCTCATTCTCAATTGTATATCATCTTATCTTATCTTATCTATTCATATTTTATATATTATTTACAGTCCTATATGGACTACTTTGTTATATTCCAAGTATTTTGGATAATTCTTGTGTGAGCGAACTTTGTTCGTCTCATTTGGTATCAGAGCAGGGCAGGGAGCGTAATAGTTTAGATGATGAGTAGCCATGGGCGGAGGCTAAGGGTGTTGAACAACAACGCGAAGGGGAAGGTACATTACATTGAGGTACTCCCTGATAGTGATTAGGAAGAGGAGGTAGGACGTGAGCAGGGCAGGGAGCGTAACAGTTCAGATGATGAGTAGCCATGGGCGGAGGCTAAGGGTGTTGAACAAAAACGCAATGAGAGTAAGGGTGTGACTATCGCCGCTCTGTTAGGTGTTCCTAGATTTCACACCTTCAGGGTTCGTGGGGTATTACAGAGACAACGTGTCATAATTCTCATTGATGTTGGGGCAACCGACAAGTTCATTGACTCTGTCTTGGTGACTAGGAGAGGCATTCCTACAGTAGACTTTGAGAGGTTTGATGTAGTTGTAACCAATGAGTGTAGTATGCCATGCACACAAAAGATTCCGTAGTTGGATGTAGTGTTAGGAAATTACACGGTGACCAATGATTTTTATGTAGTTGATTTGCCAGATACTAATATCATATTGGGTGTTCAATGGCTTGTTTCCTTGGAAAAGCATTCTGTTGACTACCAAGCCATGGAGCTAGAGTTCAAGGCATCAGATGGTAGGAAGGTGGTTTTGAGGGGCATGACCAGTGGTTCTCCTAGGATTGTTTCGGCCCAGTGAATGGAAAGCATATTCAGGCATGTGACAGAGTATTTTCCAGAGATTGATCTTCGATCAGGCTATTGACATGTCAGGAACAGGGAGGTTGGCATGACAAAGGCTTTATATTTGGGCCATGTGATAAGTGCGTAGGGTGTACAGGTACATCAGGAGGAGATTTAGGCCATGTTGGATTGGCTCACAGGGATTTCGGCCGATTGGAAGTCCCACCTTCTGGTGGAATATTCCAAGGATTGGTTTGCTTGCTAGTTGATGGATGGTCACATTCAGGATGACAGGTACAGAGTGGTGAATGACATTATCTACTACAAAGATAACATATACTTAGTCCCTAAGTCCATACTTAGGGAGGAGATCATGAGGGCTATACATGATACACCCTTGGCAGGGCATCCTAGGTACTTCAGGACTTACTAGCAGATTAGAGAGAGGTTCTCATGGAAGGGCCTCAAGGACGATGTGTTGAGACATGTGAATGAGTGCATGACTTGTTAGCAAAAGGAATCAAAACATATCCATCCAGTAGGATTATCACAACCTATACTCATTCCCGAACCAAAGTGGGAGAGTGTGTTGACAGATTTCATCACAGGTCTACCAGAGGTGTATGGTAGGAATTGTATTTATATCATTGATGGTCGGTGGACCAAGTTGGCATATTTCTTCACGAATCCATTAGAGTATGAGGCATCGTAGACGACAACGTTGTTTTTTAGGGAGGTGTTTAGACTCCATGGGTTGCCTTAGTACTTTCACAGTGATTAGGACAACACATTTTTTAGTACATTTTGGCAGGAGTTGTGCGGATTAGCAGGTATAGAGTTGACTCCTAGCACTTTGTTTCCATCAGTTGGGTGCATACAAAAATAAGAATTCAAGACTTGGAATATTTGAATTCCAATGGTTATCAATATAGCACAGTGGGAGTCGATTGGTTTGAGGGATGGCGGACTTGTAGTTTGGTTGTGGGTTCCAGGAACTCATTTGATTGGTCCGTTTCATTTTTTGGATGCCTCGAGAGGAGATGCTTGGGCACATTCTATATGGAAAGACAAATTTTCTTTGCCGACACCCAGGATCAAGTATGACAGGGGACTTGCAGACTTTGACTTCACTGAGATACATTTGCCGAATGTGATTCTTGATAGTGGGGACAGTTCTTCTAGGCATTACGGCGTGGGGTGCCAGCAGTGGAGAATGCAGTCTAGGCATGAGGGTCAGATATGTATGATCAGAGTGGCGCAATGACAACATGGTGGATCTTTTTTGGGGATAGCACGAGACTTTGGGACTTCATGGTTTGACAGTTTGGCAATTGGTACAGATGGAAGAGCTAGTTTTGATTCTCAGGAGCTCACTCCTATAGTGCATTTCATTGGTTTCGAGTGATTCTATGAGGGGTGGACCGAGTCTTTACAGTATTTGATTGCTCTTCTGATCGGTGGCCTTCAGGTGGCCTCTTGTGTTAGTACCTTGCATGACAGTATCATGAGTCGTAGGTGCTTCACATCTTTTAGATTGGTTTGGGACCCTGGGGTCATTCTCAGTTTCAATTTGGTTCCGCTTGTTGTTCGTATGGTCGTGTTGGCATTACTTGAGGACAAACAATATCAGGAAGAGAGAACTGTAATGTCCCTTTCTAAATGATCGCTCTAGGAGGACGACTTAGTGGCTTCTGATTTTTGTAGGTCGTAGTCAATTAAAAAAGGGGATTAATAGATTAATTATTTGATGTCATTTGGAGGAAAAAACTATATTATAAAGTGACATTGAGTAATTAAAAAATGACTTGAAGAATAAAGTGAATAAAACTTTATAAAGTCACTTTAATCACTTAAGTGAATGTAAAAAGGTAAAAGGGTCAGCCAAAAAGGTAAAAGGGTCAACAAAAAAGTGAGAGGGATAAAAGAAAAATGAGAGCTCATTCTCTCATTATGATGATGATTATTTCTGATATTGAATTGGAGAGCTCTTGGAGCCTTTGAGGGTTTGGAGTGAAACCCTTGTGTGGATTGGTTTCAGTGGTGAAAGATTCCACCCTAGCTGGTCAGGTTTCGGTGGTGAAAGATTCTACCCTAGCTGGTTAGGTTTCAGTGGTGAAAGATTCCATCCACCCTAGCCATTAGTGGGGAAGACCACTTAGGTTTTCCACTTGGATTCCATTGTTGAGGAGATCTACTCATCTTTAGCAGCATGTTGGGATTTGTAGAGATCATCTTTCCTTTGAAGAAGGCGGATTTATCTATTGCATCAGTTGGTTGGCTTGAGGAGGACGGTTTTCCACTTGGATTCCATTGTTGAGGAGATCTACTCATCTTTAGCGGCATGTTGGGATTTGTAGAGATCATCTTTACTTTGAAGAAGGTGGATTTATCTATTGCATCAATTGGTTGGCTTGAGGAGGACACATCATGTGTGGGGGGCGAAATTATTTATGTAGGCCGAAATTTCTTAGGAGGAGGACACAATCTTCTTGTAGAAATCGAGTTTTGCTTGGGTGGGCCTAGTTCTAGGTTGGAGAGGCCAAGTTCATCTCTTGCAGGGCCGAATCTTGGTGTTGAGGGCACAATTCCTCTTGAGAGATCAGATCCATTTTTGTAGGGGTCGATATTTGAGAAGGGGAGGCCATACTTTGCTAGAGGGGCCACCATTCTCCTTGTAGAGGCCGAGCATCTCACTGATTGGGGACAAATTTCACTGCTGGGCCGAGTTTACTTGTTGAGTAGAATTGTACCACTCTTGGAGGGCCAATTTTTCATTGTGAGAGCTGTATTCTTGGTGGAGAGGTCGATCAGACCCTCTTGTCTGCCATACTTTTGTCACAGGTTAGCATATGAATAAAGTTAGATCAGATTTGGAACTTATTTGTTGTTTTGTGGAGTTATTTTCCATTGCAAGTTAACTATTTTTCATACATTAACTATCTTAAGAACCCTCTAGCTCCGCGCATTCAAATGATCCCATTACCCTAGCCCCTCACACAACTTCCTAAATTTAGTGGATCGCTAGACCAAGACCCCGCTATGCATGCATGATGCGTTTGCAGTGGCATCGTTTGAATGGTTGCCATACAACTTTGTTATTTTGAAACTCTTTTCCCAATCACTTATGGTCATCACAGCTTTTAAGTGGTTTCATCATTGACCTTGGGAATCAATTAGCCATTTCAGTCATCTTGTGGACACCATTGTCGGGGACTTTAACAGAGTTTGATCCTATGACATCGGGTCATGGTTTCTCTTGATTATTAATCAAGGGGATGCGGAACCCTTATTCAATTACATTTGGAGGTGATGTAAATTTGTTCACTCATGCAAGAAAGCTCTCCATCCTCAACATCTCTTCAAGCTTTTTACAACTCATTGAAGCCTCAAATGCGCTTGAGTTGTTGACCCAATTATCTGCTTTATAGGAGGACACAATTTAAAAGACCCTAATTTTTTTAATGATGGAAAATCTAGGTCGATGTACTTTCGTATCCGAAACACACATATTGTACATGTGGATAGGAACCCTAGTGTAACTAGTGACAATAGAGTAGAAATCTCGTGTATCAAACAATCACACAAGAGCTAGAAAAGTGAAACTAAGAAAGAGGACAACTCAAAGAATAAATCACCTAAGAAGCCCTGGAAGAACCTCCCTCATATGGATCCTGATAGATATTGTAGCTTTCACCAAGTTATAGGGCATGACAACTAAAGTTGCATCACACAACAAAGCTCAAGAAACAAAAATAGGAGAAAACCAAACAAAGTGACCCTTCTACGATTGCATCTCCAAACGCAAAACTACAAATTTACATCGATCCCATACCCAATCAAAACAAATTGAAGGCATTTACTAACCAACTTTGACATCTAACAATACCCATAAATTAGATAAGAATACATTGTTGGCATGGTTTGTCTATAGGGTTAGTTTTGAACATTCATCCTTGCACTTAGTTTCCTCGAGAGAAGCCCATACATTGCTCTCATCTTTGTATGTCTCCTTGGCTATCCAAACATGTCGAATTCCCCAAACTTGGGCCTAACTCCTTCATCATTCAAAGGGGATGTCGAACCTTGGACCTTCGGTCACAACATGGACTTAGAAAATCCCTCCTGATAATTCATTCCACAGTAAAAGTTATTTTTTCCTTCATTCTACCGATAATGTTGAATACACAATGATCATAATTGCACTCACCGATGCATTATAGTGTGGAACTTCTCACATTGTCCTTTACTTAGGTTGCCTTTTGGCAATTTCACAACTTAACCACATACGATGCCCTCAATTCTAAGCTTCTTCCTTTAGTTTCTATTGCATCTAACATCATTTGATGTTTCTCTTCTACATGCCTACACTACACCTACCTTGTCGTGCCAATTCCAAGCTTGATTCAATTGTTTAGGCTATTATAGAAGAGTTTGTGCATGACCTCACCATCACCTAAAAGGTCACGTGCCTTGATGTACAATGCCACCTCACATCAACGTTTTCTTGGCATGGTGCCAACATTCATGCATTTCTTTGTTTTACATGCATTTACATTGGTTTCCCGATCGCAAGAAAACAAAAAACAAAAACACAAACAATATTTCAATTAATCATTTGCATTGTTATGCCTGCTTTTCATACTTCTTTTCCTTTATTGTCAATCACATATACGGGACATGTTACCCCTTGAAAATGCATGGTTCATTTTGCATTTTCATGGGCCTTTCTTATCTCATCGAGCACATCAAAATACCCTTGGAGTTCAGTAGCAGTCACAATTTGATGGAGACTTTTTGGAGGCATATTTCTCCTTGTTGGGGTAAAGACATGTTGTTCGAGGCCTTTTCTACATATTTGGAAGCACACTCTTTGCATGAACATCCCATGTGGCATTGTGAACCAGTTCTATGCACTCAAGGGCGAAAGGAGCAACATATCCCACATTGGAGGAGAACTAGAGCCTGACATGTGGCAAGGAGACCGTTTTAATGATGTATCAAACACAATGTATGTTTTAATCACTATTAGTGATGTATCAGAGACAATGTATTTGAGAGAGTGTGATGTTCAAGCCTATGAACATAGGAAACCTATCTTTGGCTATGAAGATTTTCAGGTCCTATCAAGCTTGTCAACTGGGTCTGTCCTTGACCACAGATTGACTCTAAGTTTCAATTGTTATGATAATGTTTGCTGCTGTTTTAGGACAACCAACAGTCCAAGAACTTCTTGCTGATTTGTTACGGTTGCACTTCCAATTTTAGGTGCTCCAGCATGTAGTTTTAGTAACCAGAAGTTAACACATGCATACTAAAATAAGTAGAACACACCTAAAGATCTTTACAACTGAAAATAAGCAGATCTAAGAGACTAACACATGCATTTTTGTACACAGGTATTTTTGGTCAACATGACCTTGGATAAAACCCCCCCGGGGAAAACCAGTTTGGGATATATGTCTATATAATGATGATCAAACCAAGAGATACAACAAGTAATGAAATACAATGGAACCTGTATACATAGCAAGCTCCTCACAAGCGTCGCCACAAGAACCAAA
>SNQJ01S0004165.1:239805-254970 GCA_010110895.2 Picea sitchensis | reverse complement strand
TGACATGGAGGACTCTAGAAGCTAGTAATTGCTAGAATCTAGAATCTAGATGGTTGATGCTCGAATGATTAATCATTGATGAACTATGTAGTATGGATGTCATTTCTATCTATTTTGATGTACAAATATGCATGTTTTCATATATTCTGCAACTAATTTGTCTTTCTACATATTCTTTTGAATATAAACGCAATATATATAAATATATATATATATATATATAATAGACGCTTCCGGGACGCTTCGCTTCCGAGGATTTTTTGAAAATGACGCTCCCGATGCTTCGCTTCCTAAAAACGCTCCCGCTTCGCTTCACGCTCTGGCAACATTGTGTTAGAGATGTGGAGCAATAGAATAGTGATCTAGGACCATGTGTGTTTCAAGTTTTGCTTTTATGGGAGGTTTGGTAATGGGCATGCTTCATCCCCCCATTCGAGGTTCTTAGTACCATGGATGATCACCAATTATCCCTAGAGTTTGAGTAGGTTTAATTGCATGCTAACCAATCTATATATTTATAAACATAGTACATGTATTTGTGGTTGTAGGATATTATTGAGTCTGATCTCTGACAATGGTATCAAAGAAGGTGCAAGTTTGCCCCCATCCACTACTGGAAAAAATGGTAGAAGAAAAATAAACTACATTTAGTTTGCAACCAAAAGCTTCAGAACCTCACATACAAAGCCACCACCCAAAACTTTAGTAGAACTTGTTGTGAGTTTATTGGAAACTTAAAGGCAAAATGATTTAAATCTTGGTTGTAGGAGGTTGACTTGCAAAAACTGAGAAATGACAAAAACATTCCTTTTTAAACAAATTGCACATTAGTTGAATTAATATCCTATGCAATTCTCTCCACATTTGTTAAGATCACAAGAGAATGAGGGGATCGAATGGACCATACCACTGACCCGAAAACCAAAAGCTTCAGAGCCTCACATACAAAGCCACCACCCAAAAATTTAGTAGAACTTGTTGTGAGTTTATTGGAAACTTAAAGGCAAAATGATTTAAATCTTGGTTGTAGGAGGTTGACTTGCAAAAACTGAGAAACGRCAGAAACATTCCTTTTTAAACAAATTGCACATTAGTTGAATTAATATCCTATGCAATTCTCTCCACATTTGTTAAGATCACAAGAGAATGAGGGGATCGAATGGACCATACCACTGACCCGAAAACCTGCAATAGTAAAGGAGAAAACAACACTAAACAATTGAGCTAGAGCTGTCCAAAAACTGCACTAGAGAGAGAAAAACGCAACCATAGAACAAGAGAATGCCAAAGATACAGTGCCTATTGTTAAATTTGGCAGCATCGTCAGCCATTCTCCAATGAAAGGCCATATGGGCCACCTTGAGGCCAACTAGGGAGATTTGGAGAATCAACCAGTCTTATGAGGTATTGACAAAAGCCAGGGGGAACGTACAACCTCTGTGAGTCAAACGAAAAGTCAGGACGAACGAGATGCTATATGATCTTATGAGTCAAGCCAAGGAAAAGGTAGAAGCCTTGTAAGTCTAAGACAAAAGTCAAGATGTAAGTCTAATGCAAAAGTCAGGGGAAACATACAACCTCTGTGAGCATAGACAGTCTAGTGCAAAAGTCAGAGGGAACGTACAACTTCTGTGAGCATAGACAGATTAGTGCAAAAGTCAAGGGGAACACACAACCTCTGTGAGCCTAGTCAAGCCTTGTGAGCCATGAGCAAAAGTCAAGACATCTAGCAAAAGTTAGGTTGAACATAAAATTCCTATGAGCTAGAAACAAACAATCTTCGTGATATTGCAAATGATGTGAATATATTGATCTAGTGTGTTGGCACATGTAACACCATCCACCATGAAGAAATTCAAATTTCCATGTAAAGAGTCGAGTTGAATGTCAAGGTTGAGTTGTAAAAGTCAAAATTGCATGTCTAGGTCAAAGTCAAAGTTGTCAAGTTTTTGTTGCATGTCGTATGTTGCATGCATGCATGTTGCATACATGCATGCCATGTGTATGCTGAGTTAGTTCGCATGCATTGCCAAGTCACAAGGGCGAGTTGTATTCTTAACTGAAGTGTAAAGTCAAGTTCTGAATTTGAACTCAAGTGTAAAGTTGAGTTATGACAGCATGCATTCAAGCTTCTATTTCGAGCCCTCTCTTCCTCCTTTAAAGACAACAGTCGACCCTCATTATCTACACATTGTATTGCAGCATGTGGGTAAGGAGTGAGTGACTATGTTGCAGTCTAAAAGTGCCAGCGTATCAGTCCAGCAAAGGGCCTGTACATCAGTCCAGCAAAGAACCTGTATATTAGTCCAGAAAAGAGGCTTATAACAGTCCGTAACAACAACTACTATTAGTCCACAGGAGGCTGCTATAACAGTTCATATAGGCAGGTAATATCAATACACAGGAGGCTGCTATAAAAGTCCACAACAGGGCACGGTATCAGTCCATTAAAGGGCAGCATATCAGTCCAAGAGGGCAGCAAGTTACACCTTCAATGCTGGTCTATAACAGGAGCTTATAGCAGCATAGTTTCTTAGTAGTCTACAGCCAAGTTAGAGTCATTGACAAGCTCTTTAAGAGCAGAGTATTCATGGTGGATATTTTGTAAGTGATCATACTTTATTAATGCAATAAAATGAGATCGTTTGCTGGGGTTTTCTTGCCCTGTATAGGGTTTCCCCAGGGTCTAAATTTGCAATGAATAGTCTACCAATTTAATGTAAATTTCTCTAAAACCAGTAAACTGAGTAAGAAGATTAAATCTAAATACTACACTGGAATTATTTACTTCTTTATGCAGCAGAAAACGAGAAAAACAAACCACACAGTACACAATTTATTTTCTGCTCCTCAAATCAGTTCTTCATTTAATCGTCAGAACTTACAAGAGCTTCCTTAACAGGGAAAATGGCTCTGAAAGAGGAAAACTACAAATCACTGCAAACCTGAAAAATAACAGTGCTTGGTAATCTTTGTTGTTGATCACCGAGGCTGGCCGTATGGAGTGTACAGATCCATACGACTGTATGGATCCGTACGACTGCACAGATCTGCTGTACAGATTCGTAGGACTGTATGGATCTGCTGTACAACCTGCTGTAAGACTTCTGCTGCCTCGATTTGCATGCCGCTGAACTACTGCCTTCATCTTGCTGCTGCTGCAACTCTGTCTTCTCTCTTGCCCAATTACTCACTTGGTGAATAATGAATGTATCTTGTCCTTTACCGTCTTCGTCCTTTTATAACATTGACTTGAGCCAAATCCCTAATCTCAACGGTCAAGATCTAACCGTGAGATCAATGGCTCTCATTTAATTAAATCATTAAGTGACTTAAGTCACCTTATTAATTAAACGTCACTTTATAAAAAGACGTTCACTTTATTCATTAATTAATAAAATGAAGTCTGAGAAAGCATAGGATACATTTAAATGACGATTTCCACAATAAAACACACTTGTGGAAATACCTGTCTGAGCTACAAACTTTAACATGTAATGCCAACAACATTTTCCACAAATAAAATTATACATGCACTACATCAAAACTTAGACAAATAAAATACCTCATTCTCCAATGCTTGGAGCTGTCTTGCTCACAAGTTCTTCCATTAATTTATCCCCCATTGCAAATGGAGAGAGAAAACCCTTATATAGGTTTAAGCTCTCCAAGGAAAATCAATAAAATAATCATCTCTAACCTCCTCAACAATCTTCTTACTAAAGATAGACAAGAGTTTGTTGAGATCCACAATTTCGTCTAGGGGGTTACAATAAAATATTCTAGGAACATAATTCTCAATGAAGCTCTCATCTAACTAAATCCCATAACCAAGTCAAACAATAATAAACAATGGAGTTAGTTATGTCCAACCTCCTGAAATAACCAATAAACTAACAACTTCCTCAACAACCTTTCCCAATATAGGCTAAAGAGGTTTTAGATCCACTTTCTCTTCCTAGGAAAACAAATAAAATAATGATAGCTCCTAACCGCCTCCCAAAACAAAGAATATAATAATGAAGTGTCTCATCCCAAGGTGGACGCTCTCGTTCAATTGATTGACCAATCAACCTCCTACAATGGGGAAAAATTGATCCATGTGTGGCAATTTTATTGATTTGCATGAAAAAACCGCTACAAAGGTGGCTCGATGTTGCTATACGACCCCCAAAATGGCTCCCTAATACGTTGAAAGAGTAGGACGATGATATTTTGGTTTCATTTGGTCAAGATGGAAAAAAAATAATGGCCCCTTGAAATCATGTGCGAATTGGGCTGGGGGCCTGATTGGATGTTGGCAGCCCCTTGGTTTCATTTGTAAAAGTTGGAAGATAATTTGACGACTTCATTCTTGTCATATATGAACTCGTGGCACCTTTGAACATACGATGGCGACTCCATGTTTGATGTGTATGCATCGACTAGATTATTTATGGTGCCTTTAAAACTCATTTCATGAATGATTCAAAGTGAATAAATCCACTAATATGGATTAGCAATGATGGAGGCTCCACAATCCTTAACATATATACCCATTTAGATGATGGACCATGGTCTAAAGCGGCCCCACCATTATAATGTTGTGACATCATGGCACCAAACTATATCATATGTTGTTAAGTGATTGCATGAGGTAAGGAGGTGGCCCCTTCAGGATATACATGACGTCACCCCACCATCAAGCTAATGTATGCATCGATCATCTTCAAGGCGGCTCCAAGTTTAGACTTCTCATATGAACTAGTGTGCCACCATAAAATGTTAATTGCCTTATGTTAACATATATGCCACCATAAAATGTTAATTGCCTTATCTTAACATATGTGCCATGCTTTTTGCACATGTGAAAATAAAAAATATGGTTGGATCATGATATGAAGGGGATGGTTCATAATAAAGTTTGAATAAAGTTTCGTTCACCCTTATATGTGCCTTCGCAATGGTTAAAGTGCTAAGGGGGTGGCCCCTTTCTGATCCAGATTATTTTCGGCACGAAATGAGAGGAGATATAATAAAGAAATGTACAGAGATGTAACAGATATCCAACAATATAACATAAATATATCAAATATGCAACCATAAACACAGAGATACAGTAAGACACAATTTCTATTAATGTGCGAAATGTACAGAACTGTAAAAATACAGAGTGAAAGACTCGCTAGAATGGTGGCAGCTTATCTCTGAGAAGAGATGTGATGGCTACTCGCATTCGCAAGAAGATGGTTTTTACAATGAGGCTCCAAAGGCCTTTATAGCATAAGTAAAATAAAAAACCCTAACCCTGGAAGATGAAAAGCCAAAAGGTTTGCGGGCCCCGATGGGGGTAGTTGATACGTCAACTTCCCGGGGGTGTAACTTTTGCATACGATCTCCGTTTGGGGCGCTCGATACACCGTTGGGAAGGTCTAACCGAGAAGAACGATTTTCGATAGGTCTAGGCAAGTGCTTTCGGTAGTCGCCTAGACCCCAAATCCCCCAAAAACGTCGCTTAGGGCCTCAAAATGGCCTCAGAAGTTTGGAACTCGAAAAACTGCCAAGATGGAAAATTGTTTTTCAAGCCCGTGGAATAGGTGGGTGGCCACCGATATCCACCTGGATCACTTTCTTACTCATATATGCCAATGAGGAGTGTAAATGTTTTGTACCATGATTTTCTAGTAAATCTCACCATAAGCCAAAGTCATAATAAAAATGAAGCTAAGTAATAAACTAGCCATCATGAACTAGGAACACACCATGCTGCCCTTCTGATCCTTAGTTCCTTGAGTGAGATACATAAGTGTTAGGCAACGTTAATTGTGAAAACATGATCATGATCCTTCCATCAATGGCATATCATCAAAGACCATGTTACAATCATCCAACAACAAGGAGTATATCACCACTATGCATCATATGTGACCATGAAGAAAGCAACTTGAACCAAGGCAATCAACCACATAGTCCATTGAATCAACATCTCATGCAACATAATGGAGGATCCACATGCATCACCATCCTCAACCAAGAGGAACCATCCTCAATAAAAATAAGAGGTTAGTATCTCTAGTCCATTAGCATCCCTGGAAGTTACCACTCATGCCAATATGAGGGGTAACACGTAGAATCATCTGTAAAATATGGGGGAATATATCCTGCAGACTTGTGAATAGAGACCACATCAAAGAAGGTGAGAAAGTACTTAGCTCCCCACTAGAACAAGTGGTCATAGCCCCAAAAATGTCACTATGAACCAACTACAATAGCTGAGAGGTGGGCCTTGCATCAGAATAAAACAAAGCATCCATTGATAAACCACCAACTCTTGGAACATATATGTCTCCAAATGTGGTGGGGTCAATAATGAGCTAATCACATCTTGGAATAGGTAAGGTCCAATAGGAAAAATGAACCGATATATGTGCATCGTAAGGAGAATTTGTCATGTCCCCAGTTTTGGATTCCCCTGTTGGGCAGTGAAAATGACTTCCGCGGCTCGCCGGTGAAGAAAAAGGGTTATTTAGTTGTTATGCATTTAAAGTGACATTAAGGAAATAAAGTTCCTTTAGATTAATAAGTTACTTAACCATTATTAAAAATGACTTTTAATCTTAAAGTGAAAGTAAAAGGGGAATAAGGGTCATATTTGATTTAGTCAAAAAGTGGAAAATTCAAGAAGGCATGGAGGAAGGATAAAAGGATGGGTAGAGCTTCACTTTGTCATTATGATTTGATATCTTATTGGAGTGCCCTTGTAGGTAGCATTTTCATTGGGGTTTTGGGCAAAACCCTTCCATTGCAGGTTAGTTTCGGTGGTGTAATATCCACCCTAGCTAGACAAAGAGGAGAATTCATCCGGAGTTCTCATTGGGGTTCATTGTGGTGTTTGGTTTCATGTTGGAGAGAGTTGGGAGGCATATCAGCTTGCGTAGGGTGTTTGTGGTGAGTTTCAGGAGGAGGTCGAGCGTCTGATTTGCAGGTGCCAGGAGGGTTTTCTCGCATCTGTGAGAGGAGACACACTTGCGGGTTGAACAAAGGTTGTCTCGCGAGGCCTCGCTAGACGCCTAATAGTTGTCCCGCGAGGACCTCTGCGAATCTGTGATTGCAGCAGTTTGTCGAATCAGGTTTGCGAAAGGCTCAGGACATGATTGGAAGGCTGCTTACAGAGCGGATACTACTGGGACATAGCAGTTTAGGGCTTGGAGATTCTTGGGACAGTGGATTGGCATTGTTTTCCCGATTTCCTAGAGATAACTAAAGAGATGATGTCTCGAGTCCCTCAGGTTGCAGACATGGAGTACCAAGAGACAACTTGACCAATAATGTCCACTTGCACAGACAAAGACCCACCTCACCACCACAACTCCAGGTTCATCACGACAGTATCCACCACATCAACTATCCGTTGGAAGACATTGGGTCTTGTTGCATGAGGTACAAGTAAGGTATTATGTTGAGTGTCATTTCAATACTTGAGGCATTTGAGTTTGTTACATCTATTACTGCTTTTGATTATGTGATGTTTGCTTGGACATTATTCTCTTTGCCCTGTTTTTACCTTGGTGGTTGACATTATGCCCTAGTAAGTGGGTCACCCTTAGGGATAGCGCTGCTACTAGGAGGTCCTTTGGATGAGTCATCGTACCATTCCGGACCATACTTGTCACTTTTCACACTTCATCCCCTCATCTCCTTACCTTTTGGGATTTTCGGGTGTACTGACCCAAGAAGGGGTTGTCCCTCATTTCATGGGAAGAAGGTGCTGAAGGCCCAGAGGCTTTTAGTTGGGAAAAGATAACATCCAAACCATTAACCTTCTAGATGCTTGCCCAGGGATGCCGAGGAAAATGAAACGTCTCTCATAAAAATGGATGGGACCCATGAAAGAATAACTAATAACAAATGCCAACCAAGGAGGGGCATGTGTGGGCACTGTTTTTAATGCTTAGGTAGAAGCCCCACACATGTTTCCAACTTGGGGAAGCATGATGTGACCAGGGTAGAGTCAAGGTGGGCACAGTTTTTATTGCTTAGGTAGAAGCCCCACCTTGGCTTCAACCTGGAAACATCCTAAAAAGAATTAAAGGCAATGAATGGGCTTGGAAAAAGGTTGCATTGAAAACAAAGGTGCAACACACCCTCTACAAAGGCACCCATAAGTGGGACACTACAACCCCTTGTATGTCATGAACCCCATGCCCAAAAGTCTTCCCGTCATCCATTTCTCATCATTCGCAAGACTTAGAAGGAGGCCCCCTGTGGAAACACCCCTAAACTTGAGGAACGATTCACCCAATAGGTCGTTTTGTCAACCCTCCCATACCTAGACTTGGCAAATTGCATAGGGTCTTTGAGCATTGGTTTATTTTGATGAGGTAGTTTGGATGTACATGCTTAGATGACTCTCTTATTGATTCGATTTACTCATCATGATGCTTTGACTTGAGATCCTTGGAGGGCGTATCCATTTGTTTTTGCAGGACCCAGCTGGTGGACAGTTTTGGAGGAACAAGCCTAGCTTGGGCTTCCATGGGGCTTGAAGCCCACAGGTTGGATGCCAAGGTCCCACATGCCGGATCACGATGACTTGCCTTTGGAGGCCTAGAGGACACCTTGGAGGACCTTTCTTAGCCCTCACATGCCAAACAATTTGCTTGGAGGGGCCAAAACATCACCCTTGAGGAGTTGACGTCATCATTGAGGCTAGGGTTTGGGTGGTGAAGTTGCCATCTGATGACACTTGGCATGACTTAGTGGGAGGAGGCTATAGCGCATGAGAGGGAGGCTTTATGAGCCCCAATGAATTCAACTTCCTTCTCCAACGACTTGCTCAAAGGGTCAAAACGTCACCCCTAGAGGGGTGACGTCATTTTAGGATTTCTATTGTGCACTTTTAAGATTTCAAGTTTGAATTAAAAATGAATTATTTGTGTAAAAGGGGCAAAATAAGGGTTGTTGCCCCCTTATTTTGTGTTTACCCTAACTTAAGTGGACAAACTATGTTTAAGACATTTTGTATAAATAAAGATCATTTGAATCTCATTTTCATCATAACTCCCCCATTTTGAGAAGTACTTGGCTGAAATTTTCGCTTTATTTGAGTATTCTTGGTGTTTATCTCTCTTGAAAATGGTTTTTGGTGTTATCATTTGATGAATGGATGAGCTAAGGTGGTGCACACATCTTGGAGGCTTGCTTTCTTGCTATTGGATGGTAATTTGCTTGGTGAACTAGGGTTTGATCTCTCTCTTTCTTGGAATTGGTAAGGAAAAATCTGCATTTGTTGGCTATTTCTTGCTCTTTCTTGGTTATTGTTGGTTGAAACCCTAGGAGGAGTATGTTGGATACATCCTCCATTAAGCTTCATCTAATTTGCTAAGTTTACAAGTCATTTTGCAAGGGTTGCTAGGAGGAATACTATTGTGTATACCCTCCTATATTTTACCCTAGTTTGATTGGCATACCCTAGGGAGTAAGAGGATTTACACTCCTAGGGACCTTGTTGATCCAACTTGTGTTTAAAGACTCCATTCACCCAAATATTAAAGGCACTAATCTGAATTTTGCATTGGAGATATAAATTACTTGCCTTGGTAAATGTGAAAAGTCAAGATTTTGAGATTGTCTAAGTTGGAATCAATTTTATGCTTTTTATGCTTGGTTGAGCCACTAGGGCGTCTCAATTTATTGAGTACTTCTTCCTGCTGTTATAAACTTTTATCTACAACCATTAGGGCTGCAGAAACCCGAACACATTTTCATTTTCATTGATTCTTCTGTGGACTCAGTTGAGATAGAGATCTGTTGAGTATGATGTCCCTGTGGCTGAGCACAGGTAAACGTGTCCCTAGTGGTTGAGCACTAGTAAACATGTGGATCCCTTGCTATATTGTCTGAGTGTAAGATTTACTTGTAACCCTAATTGTGATGTAAAGGGTACAAGTCGGCCCCACCATATGTGAAAGATAATTAATATTTATGTAATGATTAATTATATTATTGAGTTATTGAGGTCGACCCTATTGTGCCAAGAGACACACCTATTGCTGTGGCTAGTCTTGTATAAATAAGGGTGAATACCCATTGAGGATTACACACACTCACTTGTCATTTTGGAAATTTCAGCAAGTGCTTGTACGACTGAAATGCGCACCTCTCTTGGGCGCTAGGTTCTAGGTTTTTGGTAAGCACCCTCTTTTGTGCTAGGTTTATGGTTTGGGGGATCTTCTCTAGAGAATATAACAAAGGATTGCTGGGTTTTTCCCTTGTTTGAGAAGGGTTTTCCCAGGATACTTCTTGTGTTCTTGTGCATGGTTATTCTTCTTGTGATCTTGGTTATTGCAACACTTGTGTATGGTGTAGCTACATTTGTTTATGGTTCAAGTACATGCTAAATGAAATAAACCTCATGCTTGAGCCTAACACATAGGGAAAATTCAACATGGTTTCAGAGCATGGTTCTTGAAGAACCATTGCACAAGTTTTCAAGCCAACCGTCCTCTTTTCTGCAAACCGTACGACCCTCTAGGGTTTCTGAAGAAAAAGTACGACTCCCTCTTTTTTGGTTGTTTCAACACCCTACATTGAAACATTGGGGCTAATTTTGGCATAGGAGTGTATGACCTCCTTCAACGCATCTCCAGAGACTCTCAGATTGCATTTCCGAAAATTTTGGATTTTTGGCCCTAGGGTTTCTAGGGTTCCGCAATTGTCTGTAGAAATTTCGCTTCTAATGTTTCTACAACTCACCAGTGTTCCTGTGACCCTCTAAAGGCTTATTGTTGGCAGTCATAAGTCCAACGAAACCTAAGGTTGCTAGCCTAGCTGTTAGGTTTCCTACCCTAGTTGCTAAGGGTTTGTGGAAGAATCTGCAAACCATGAGGAACATAACCTTGGTGGAAGATAGGCTTGATGGATCAAGCAACTTCAGTTCCTGGACAAAAGAAGACACTGTTGCTACCTTCTTCATGAAGATTTTAGAGATCCGAGATCAACTGGGTGCCATTGGAGAAACCATATCAGATAGAGAACTTGTCTTGACTACTCTCAATGCTGTTCCAAGACATTGGGAACCATTTCTTCAAAGTATCAGTGGTAGAGCAGAACTACCTATTTTTGATCGTCTATGGACAGACTGTACCCAGGAAGAAATCAAACTTATAGCTAGAGGAGTGCAAGACTCTCCTCATGATGACAATCATGCTCTTGCTTTTCATACAAAGAAAGGAGGAAGAAATGGAAGAAGCTTCAATAAAGAAGACTTAATCAACTTCAGGTCATGAACACAGAAAAGACAAATCAAAGATTCAGTGTTTCAGATGTCACAAATATGGACATATTGCGAGAGATTGCCCTACTAGGAAGAAAGGAAGAAAACTTGCCTCCACTGCTGATGTTGATTCAGAACCACATCAGAGAGATGAAGACATCAAAGATGAAACATTCTTCTTCATATCAACACTCTCAGGTATGGTTCTTACTGATAGTGATATTTGGCTAATTGACAGTGGTGCCTCCATGAACATGATCGGATATAGAGATCATCTGACAGACCTTGTTGAGAAAGAGTCCAGTCTACATGTTGTACTTGGAGACAATGCTAGATATAATGTGAAAGGAGTTGGCACTTCTACATTCCAACTAGATTTTGACATACCCCTTCAGTTGAGTGAGGTACTATACGTACCTGAGATGAAAAGGAACCTTGTCTCTGTTTCTTCCTTAGAGGATAAAGGCTACAAGGTTACCTTCTCTGAAGGAAAATTTCTTGCATGGCACAAGAACTCACATATGAATTTTGCCCGAGTGATTGGTGTTCAAGAAAACAACTTATACAGGTTGATTGTTCGACTAGTCTAGGCCCTGTTACATGATACTATCAGCTTGAGCGAGCTATGGCATATGAGACTTGCTCATATACATTATAGAGCCCTTCCCGCTTTGGGGAAGATGGTAACAGGCCTTCCAAAGATACATGCTCGACATGATGGTGTTTGCAGAGGTTTTGCTCTTGGCAAAAATTTCAAGGGATCCTTCTTGAGCAGTGACAATAGATCCAAGGGGATCTTGGACTTGATACATTAGATGTGTGTGGACCCATGACTGTTGCTTCCTTGAACAAATATTTGTACTATGTGCTCTTCATCGATGATCACTCTCGAAAGACGTGGATTTATTTCTTGAAGACCAATGATGGAGTCCTTGCGAGATTTCAAGAATTTAAAGCACAGGTTGAGACCCTGACTGGGAGGAGGATCAAGGTGCTGAGATCAAATAATGGAGGAGAGTACACCTCCAGGGATTTTAGTGATTTCTGTATGGAGGCAAGGATCAAGAGGGAGAACACCATTCCTTATAACCCACAGCAAAATGGGGTTGCAGAGAGGAAGAACAGAACCATCATTGAGGCAACCAAAGCAATGATACATGATCAGAATCTACCTATGATTCTGTGGGCAGAAGCATCCATGACAACAGTGTATGTTCAGAACAGGAGTCCTCACCAGATTTTGAAGAACATGACTCCCGAAGAAGCTTTCACCGGAGTGAAGCCTGAGGTTGGACACTTAATGATATTTGGGTGTCAGTATACTTTCATATACCCAAAGAGAAAAGGACCAAGCTAGACCCTTCAGGCATAAAGGGTACATTTGTGGGATACAGTGAATCTTCGAAGGCATATCAGATCTACATCCCTGGTCAGAGACAGATTGAGGTGAGTAGATATGTCATCTTTGAGGAAGAGATCGCCTTTCGAAGATCCAGAGAATCTCAGATGTAGATTGACAGCGAGATAGTACCTTCTCCCCCTTCAGCAGTTCAGAGGGAGACAATCATTGATCTAGTTGATCCAGTAGCTCCTCAAAAACATTGTAAGTGAAAGAAATCCTAATTTTTTGGAAATAGATGAAATGATTACTTGTTGACCACCATTGCATCCACAACTGTGAATGTAGTTTCCAATATTGATTTGGATTCAAGAAATGTTGCAATAAGAGATGTGTGCCTCCTTAGATTGGGTTGCAGAACTCAAGGTAACACAAAGACAATATAGAAAGAATTAAAATAGGAGAAGATGTTTGCAGTCCAGCTTGGGCTAGACTCCTATCAAGTATGCAGTACATCTTAATTTAATATACTTATGTCATGTCTTCAATCCAGTGCCATTGTACATTTAATCATTAATGGTATCTTGCGATATTCCCTGCAAGAATAATTTTCAGGATATCCATTAAGGGGACCAAAGTTAACAATATGGCTCATAGAAAATGGTAACCTCATTCTTGACTGTCTTGGTTGACAGTTAAAAGGCCACTCTCTAGACAACTTCATACCTTTTTGAATTATCAACTAAGAGAATCACTTCATTGATCCTTAATTATTGTAAATACAAAACTATTCACTTGCAAGGAGTTCTATTACCAACTTTCTTGTGAGGGAGGAGTTTCTATCATGAATGATTGGAGAGACGTATCATCTTTGCCTACTTTAAGAGTAATTGTTAACACTTCCATATATTGTATGGTAATGTTTCATGATTATCAACTCTTCATGAAACAATATTCTTAGTAGGTTTCCCTGGATTGTACAGGAAGGTTATATGGTTATAGACACTTCATCAAACAATATCTTTAGGTAGGTCTCTCGACTATTGACAACTAAATAGCATCAAGTTCTTCTTTTTTGGTTTCCAAAGGAATTTTTATGCAGAGTTGTATATCTACTTGTAGCAGGGAATTTTGATTTAATTATTCTTCAATAATCCATTATTGCAGAACTTGTACTCTGGAATACCTCCACTGGGGTCTTGAGTTGTTGATTTGTGAAGAAAACTTAGGAAAATATTGGCTAATTTAGCAAAATATTGGCAAACATTAATAAAATGCATAAAATATGATTTTTTTTCAACTAAATTAAAATGTCTTTGACCCTGATTAAACATCATGTTTCCCTTCTGTTGAATTTAATGCAGCTGCAAGAGCCATTCTCCCTGGAGGATGGCTTAAGACCCTAGTTGTGGACTAGGGCCCCCAATACACTCCTGAGGTTCTTGGTCTGGGACCAAGCAGTTAGAGCCATGGCAAAAGACCCTTGTGAGGGCCCCCAGTAGATGACTGGGGTTCTTGGTCTAGGACCAAGCAGTTTAAGTCCCTAGATATGTCTAGGGCCCTTGGATGTGTTCCAGGGTACCCATGTCTAAAGCATGGGTTGATCCTTGGTCTTGTACCTTGGTGGATAAGACCCCAGATATGTTCTGGGGCAACCCGGTCCTTGATCAGGTAGTTCTTGGTGTAATACCAAGATTTGTTGGTATATGTTCCTCTTCCTCTCTTTGAGGATGGTCCACAGGACCTAGGAGAGATTTTGAAGATGGGCATGACCACATGAGGGATATATGCCATATGCAGTGATGATAAAGTTAAATGGTCACCTTGAGAATTATATGGACATATGTTGCCACTAAGTAAACCTCTCATGAACCCCCACCCTTGGTTTTTGAACTTGAGTTTGATTGGGGGTTTGTATTTTTGTTTTAGGGGTTAATATGAAAAATATTAATTAATGTTTAATTATAACACATTTAATTAATATTTATATTAATTAAATATGTTATTTCTAATTATATTTTATTAGTCTAGCCCTAACCTAAAACTATAAATACAAACCCTCCCCTCTCATTTTTACACACTTCTTTTATGATCTTTTCTAAGTGAGGCGGATTTCTCTTGTTTGGTGCAGCCCCTTTGCAACAGTAGTATTGATCTCCTTGTGACAGTTCGGCCTTCTATATCTGTCCAGTTTCCATCCTCTTTATTATTGCTGCCTGCTCTATGCTTGGTGCTGAGTCAAGGGTTCTTCTATGCTGTCGAAAGCCTTGATGGAGGGTTGCTATATGCTGTAATTTTTGTGTGTTGAGGTTGAAGCTGCTGTCGTCTCCTTCAGCCAGTCTGGTGCTTCCAAACCTCTTCTAAGAGGCTGCCGTCCCCCTCTCATATGCAGATCTGGAATCCTTCCTAGACCGTGGCCCCTCTTGCTTGTCAAACAAGGCTGGATCTTAGACAGCCGTACCCTTTTGGAGCCCCCAGCCTTGTCAATTGTTTTTTTCTGTCTCTTTCTGTATGTGTTTGGAATGAGGGTTTGATCTCAAGAAATTTCTGTGTGAGGTTTTTATGAATGAGG
>SNQJ01S0004165.1:212732-233696 GCA_010110895.2 Picea sitchensis | reverse complement strand
CTGGTGCAGTCGGATTTCAGAAAACCCAAATTTTACCCCTTCAAACTGAGCCTACGGAAATCTAGACTGGTACTTCTTGTATTGCTTCTGGTTTTTTGGTTTTCTATTTTTCTAGTTTTCTGGTATTCTGGTATTTTCGTACCAGTGAAAACTAGGGTTTCACTTTCCGGGAGTTGTCCACTGAAAAAGTGCGTTGAGGCTGCCAAAGAGTTCGCTAGGCTAGGGCGCACTTCCTTGATGAGTTTTAGCCTGAAATTCCTCTTCAATAGAAAACCCTAATTTTCTTGTACATCAACAGTGACGTTTTTGCTTATCCAGTGAAAGGTGCTCTCTTCAGCTTAGCTCTAATACCATGTTAAGTTTTGAGCTTGTTGAAATTAGTGCAGCTGCAAGAGCCATTCTCCAAAGGATAGCTAAGACCCTAGCTGAGATCTAGGGCCCCAGTGCACTCCTGGGGTTTCTTGGTTTGGGACCAAGCAGTTAGAGCCATGGAAAAAGACCCTCGTAAGGGCCCCCAATATATTGTTGGGGCTCTTGGTCAAGGACCAAGCAGTAAGTCCCTAGATGTGTTCTAGGGCCCCTGGATGTGTTCCAGGGAATCCTTACTCGATGCTTGGATTGATCCTTGGATGTGTTCCTTGGTGGTTGATGATGTAAGTCCCTAGATGTGTTCTAGGGCCCTTGAATGTGTTCCAGGGAATTCTTGCTTTAACGCTTGGGTTGATCCTTGGTCTTGTACCTTGGTGGATGAAAGACCCTAGATATGTTCTAGGGCCCCCAGGTGTGTTTTGGGGTACCCTGGTCTTGGACCAGGTAGTTCTTGGTTGTGTACCAAGATGTGATGATGTGTGATCTTCTTCCTCTCTCTCGGGATGGTCCATGAGACCTAGGAGCAGCCACGAAGATGGGCATGACCACATCATGGATATTTCCTCTTGTGCAGTGATGATAAAATTTTATAAGCAATTATGAGACTTATGTGGACATGTTTTTCCATCGAAAAGGACCCCCTTCACTTTGTCTTTTGTTCTTCTCTTGCTTGATCTTGTTTCCTTTCTTGTTTAATGTTGTGTTGGGGTTTTATAAGTCATTTTGACTTAATTGACTTTTAATTGATATTTTTATTAATTAATTATTAGTTACCTTTTATTTATTTTTGTTTTTTTTAGGGTTTGACTTAATCCTAAAGATAGGGTTAAAATAGAAAACCCTAACCTACCCACCTAAGATATAAATAAGAGCCTAGCCCTCTCTCATTCACACACACTCTATTCATTCTTCCTACTCTTATTGTTGTTGCAGTTACTTCAGTTTGTCTTTCTTGGTGATGGTATAGCTTCTCTAGTAGTTCTGCTCTTTCAAATCCAAGGCATTGTTTTGGACACTTGTTATTCTATGGGAGCTTCATCTGTTTTACCTACTGGTTTAGAGGTGTTGAATCTCTCCTTGACTGCCTATACTTGTTGTGTATGCCGTGGATTTTTTTATTGGCTGTTGTGGGTCTTCTCTTGATAGTCGCGGACCTTCCTGTGATTACCAAGGACCTCTCCTTGAATGAGTTTGGAGCCGCGGACCCTTCCTTGGTTGTATGTGTATGTCGTGGACCTTTTGTGTGTGCTGCGACCTCTTCATTTGCTGCTACTGTGTGTTGTGAGGGTACGATGGCCTCCCATATCCTTGCTACCACTGTATATAAGGTGCCATTTCCTTCTAGGAAGCGTTTGGCTCCTCCTCTGTTTGCTGGTGCATTCCCTTTGAAGGGTTTATGTCTATTGTCCCTAGTTTGTTGGTACCTTCTTTGGCTTGAAGGGTTTTGTTGTTGTAGTGTATTACAGTTCAAATTTGGACATTTTGTGTGGGTGTTTGCATCAACTCTATATGTGGTCCTCCTTGGCAAAACTGTCTACCTAATATCATAGAAGATCAAACCCTTGAGTTTGATCCATGACCTTAAGCTAACCTCTGAGCATATTAAAGGGGACAACATCTACATGTGATAGGTACATCCTTCTTTGGCTATAGGTAAGTCAAGATTTATTTTGTTTGAAATCTGCATTCAGAAATTTTGTTTTCATATACTCAGATCTAACTGTCTACATTTAATGTGCTTCAGTTATAGTTTTAAGTGTTGATCTACATTTGCATCAATACTCAAATTTTTTAAAAAGGATTTTACTGTTTTCTATTTTTCCTAAAATTCTAACAGAGCTATTATTAGGTTTCTTTTCAATTTACTAGATAACAATAGCATAGGTAGGATCACTGAGAGAAGCACAATCACAAGATACACAACATTTATGCTGGGAAACCCTCATGGGGGAGAAAACCCAGCAAAAACTTCCTTACTATAGATAGCCAATACAATGCCAAGACAATAAACCAAAACACTAGAGAATATCCAACACTGAGCAATGTGCCTCTCTCTTCCTTCTTCTCCCAACTGCAACTACCAAACTTGCACACTTAATGAGCGAATGAGTGAGTGTGATAATGAGGCGCTAGCTTCCTTTATTTATACTAGTTGGCAGGCACTGGCAAGGTGTCTCTTCACTGGGCAGGGCTAACTTGTCTTCTTAGTGGTTAAAACCACTTTAATTAGGCCTAGGGGCCGACTTCTTAATTTGCATAATACAATTAGAGTTTCACCAATCTAATGAATACTCTTTGCAATTACAATATTTCAACAATTTCCCACCCGATCCAACTTTCAAGTTAGAGCTACCAAACTCCCCAAAAGCTCCAAACTTGTTCTCTAGAGCCGCCATGAGAATGGCCAAGTTGCGAGAGATGTTAGCAACTTGTGCTTCTAGCTTTGCAAATCTCTCCTCCAACTCAGCCCATGGATTGTTACTATACTCATCCACAATGGCAAGGGTTTGAGACTTTACGCCAATTCATGCATCCTGCAACTTCCCACCAAAAAAACCCAAAGAAAGCTAGTCTAATACCAATATGATCTGTACATTGTCGTGAATATTCCTCTAGAATAGTTTGTCGCAATAAATCTTACAATACTATGTAATCTCTTATTATGCAATGTTTCACTTTAGATTTCAAACTTGATATTACTAGCTTAGCGCACAAATTACTAAAATAAACTAAAATTAAAATTAAAGAAGCTAAGAATATAACACAACATCCACACAATGAACAAAAGATGTACCCTGAGAAAATCCAATATGATAAAAACCCAACTAGAAGGTGAGGCCTATTTTCTCTTTTCTTCTCGGTTATGAAATGCAAATACAAAAAATCACTATGTAGTTGTCATGGACACCATGGCTAGTATGGCTACGACAAGATCTTCTACTTCCTCTGTTTTGCTCCAAAATCTCACTCCCAAATGCTCTACTCAAGTATGAAACAATAACAATACAATAAGAATGGAACCCCTTCCTTTTGTAGCAGCCCAGTATTTAACATGTCCTAGTAGTCGTATAGGGTTAGGAGCCACATCAACCTAGAGATACACATCTACATGCAGTTTGCTACTAAGTATCTTCTCATTTTTCCATTCATAATGATTCAATTCGGGATCATTACCTGGATTTGCATGTCTGCATCATTCATATTCAATGGTGGGCAATGTCATCCTTTTGGATGATATCAATGCCCGAACAAGAGCCTACCAAATTCCCTTCCATTGTCAATTTAAGGGAACACTTTGAATTTACGAGATATAGCCAAATTCAATAGGCCTTGACCAGATCTCCAACGATACTTTGAGGGCCTGAGGCCCCTTGTAGTTTATGGAAAACACCTTTTGTGCCTTGGCAAAACACATGAGCTTTTGTTCTTGAACAAAATCCCTTACTCTAAACATTGCACGTGCCTTCCTCATGGTGGGGGGAGCTAGTGTAGTCAACCATGTTATGAACTATTGAGATTTGTTGCCCTTTATACGCCACCTTTCAATATCCCCCATCCCTTTAATTGACCATGCTCTCCTTTCTTTCTCTAAAGGCTAATCCCCCCCTCTCTACCCTACCCCAAACTACCATCTTCTTCAATGAGGCCAAACCTCGTATCTTTTCATCCCACCTCCTCAACTATCTGCATGCCTCCCCCCAACTCCCAAATTTCGTCCCTTGAGTCAACATTCACCAAATATCCTTGTCTTTCCTCAACCATTTGGGAGGGAACCCCTAAAACCCATCCCATTCACTCAATCCCCGTTCCTCTTCCCCAAGTCCAATTCCTTCCCTATGAACAAGGATTTTAAAGCCCTCCACCGCAAATTCTAGTATGCCTTTGCTCATGCTCACTCCTGCTACCCTATCTCAAGAAATCCTATAGTTTCCTCCTCCACCCCAAGAAACACCTCTTCATTTCCAAAGGAGACGTAAAATATGTGCATCTCTACTAGGAAGTTCCTCCTAAATCGATTTATTGTGTGTTTCAAATATAAGACAATATTCTATTAGAGTAAGCCACGTATAGCCCACTCCAATGCTACAATCATGCTACCCATTTTTAACTTACAATAATATGTAAACTTTTCCAAATCCAGGAAAAGCACTCTTAAAACTAAACAAGAAAAGCAACAATGTCCATGTGATTGTTGAAAATTTTCAAATGTCCAATTTCTAACCTCGCCAACAACAGCTTCATCTTCAACTGGATTCATTGAGCAAGTAGAGTAAACTAATTTCCCTCCAACTTTAAGCAATGCAACACCTGAAATATATATACAAGCAATAAATTATATGACTAGAATATTCAACAAATATAGTGATTACAAACAAAACTTATGATATTAACAACTACCAAAGAAACTAGAAAGAAAACAGGTTGGAGCATTAAAACATATGAAGATCTTGAACATGTTCACTAAATCATAAGATGCATGCTTTTGAAATAAAAATATTACACCCAGTGTTATCATTCTTCCATAAGAAAACTAATCAATGAGATTATCAAGGCATAAAGCACTTACAAGCATCCAAAACACTTTATAGCTAACATAACCAACATTATTGTCAAAGAAAGGAATGAAACAATCACTTTAGAGCAAATTAAGAATGAGTCTTTCTTTGGAATCATTCGAAAATAGCTCAGAGCATTAAAACATATTAAGATGTTGAACATGTTTACTATAACTTAAGATGCATGATTTTCATATAAAAATATTACAACTGGCATTATCACTCTTCCAAAAGAAAACTAATCAATGAGATTATCGAAGCTTAAAGAACTAAGCTAACCTAACCAAAATTACTATCAAAGAAATCAATGAAACAGTCACTTTAGAGTAAATTAAGAATGAGCATTTCTTTGGGCATATTTAGAGTCCGAAAAACCATTATTATAATGAGCTATCTGTACACTACAAACTAGAGAAATTGCCAATATTCATAGCCTTATAAGTAAAATAGTGTACTATCCCTCTTGGTCATCATGTCTGAAATATTCTAAGTTGTAGAAGTGGGAAAAACTCCTTTATTTTGGTGTTGGACTTCCGTCAAACACTTTGCATACTACTGTAATTAACTGCTGAAGATGAAATTTTATGGGACAGCGGTTTGTTTCTTCGTTTTATTTGCTGGTCTGTGGGTTTTCTAACCCCTTATACCTCCCCAGTGAAGTGTCAAGTGTATTATTTCGACATTGAATAAAACCCACAAAATAATAATGAAAAGACATTCATATTTAGATGAGCAAGTTCACTAAACAATGGCTGTTCTTTATTTAATATTAATGCTGTACCAATAACAATCAAAGATAAGGGTAGAAGTACCTCCAAGAGAAGAAGAGAGAATATCTGCTATCAGCTTCCGGAACCACCATTCATACACAGCCAAGAGAAAAACGTCCCAATCTGCCCACACGAGCTGATAAGAGAAGGCGCTATTACATGCTTGTGGTCCTGCTAACGGTTTGGAGTGATATGGCAGCTCCCAACTCAAGGATACGCCCCTCCATAAGTAAGAAACGGGCCAAGAAGAGAAGTTGACCAGCAACAAGAGAAGTCGACCAGCAGCATCCTTGACACTAGCAGTAATAAGCACTGCGCAGCTCCTGGGTAAGAGAAACACGGCTAGCACAAGGGGAACACGCAGCCACAATGATATTAACCAGCAGGGATCACCAATGAAGATCACGCCCAATCAAAATAGCTTACGTCTTGGGAGGGTGAGCGATTCAGCTTGTGGAAAGCATTGGCAACTAAATAAAGTCGTGGCTCGAAGCGTAATCCTTCCACACGTGCCAAGGGAAAATGCTTTCTCTCTTCACAAAACTGAAATGAAGTTCCTTCTGCGATGAATGCTTCTTGAATCACGATGCCAATATCTGCAATTGAAAAGCCTGAATGGCTTCTCTAATCTCATGGCTAGGGCAGATATTTTCACTGTCGAATCCGAGTGCTGAAATGGGTTTCAGCTGGAAACCCATAAGCTAAGCTCTCCAAGCTCCTCTCCAAAAAACCAATTTTTGAAATGAATAATCAATGATGCCTTTCCAACCCTCAGGTCTTTTTCTCTTTCCTTTTTCTTTTCTCCATTAAAATATTCATTTAATTAATAATTGGAAATAAATGCCTCAAGAGGTTTAATATTAATAAACTCACTTTTCCTGAGTTTTTACTTTATAATTTGAAAGTGGCTTTACCAATATCATTTCCTAACTCATCAATCTAATGGTTCACGAGGAGAATTGTGTAAGCTCCTGCAGTATTACATTTGCCCTAGGAGAATGGGACATTCTGATCCTCCACAACCCCAAGTTGCTTGTCCTCAAACAGCTTCAAACACAGGCTGTAACCTTTCGTTTTCCCCGTGTATCCTCCAGGTAGATCCTTCATTTCACCAAAACTCTGACCACCTGTTCTGGGCTTCCTCTCGATACAGCAAAATCTCTTCGGGGCTTGGCCAACCGCCCGTCGTCATCCAAAGGTGGTATCGTAGGCTGACCACACATTGTCTAATGCAAGCAAGGCAAGATCGTGAGGCTGCGTTGAATCTTTCTCCTCGGAGTAGCTCCGGTTAAATCACATAGCTTGCCCCACATAGGGATTATCCTGTAGAATATAGTAGCGAGGTTTAGCAGAGCTTCATTGCTCACATTTGATAAGAAGATTGTCGGTATGGGTAGTCAGACACTAAATCTCTCCACCTCGAGCAGTAGCTAGGTCCTATGCATGTGCCATCTTCTGTTGGATACAGGCCACCCTCATGTTCTCCTTCAATGCTCTCAAAATATCCTAATTGTCCTGTATCCAATCTCTGGACTTAGGTGCCCTACATCCCTTGGAATCCCCAATCTGCAAAGTCATGGCCTAATGTAGTAGAGTGCTAGAAAGGGTCATACTGATGGACTATGTGATGGGTGGTATTATGTGATGCTCCCCGGTGCCAACCACTTCACCCGGGCTCTTGCCCAAAATGGATTCACTTAAATAGCCCTCCACCCATTTTATTTCCGCGATCTCTGTCATCCGTCAGGTCTGGGTGAAGTAACTAGTGCTCGATGTCAACTTGGTACCTACCAGCACGAAAAGCTCCTGCCAAAACCTCCCATGAACCTGCTGTCTCTATCATTGACGATAGTTTTGGGCAACCCATACAAGTGGAAAATTTCTCTGAAAAATAACTCGGCCACATTAAGTGATGCGGAAGGAATAGAAGAAGTGAGTGAGCAAACTTGGTGAATCTATCCACCATGACATAAATGTAATCCTTCCCCTGCACCACAGGTAATTCGGTGATGAAATCTATGGAGATGCTTTCCCATTTACGTCACGGAATGGAGCGATGGGCTGTAATGTCCGTCCGGATGGGTGTATCCACGCTTATTCATTTGGCAAACTCCGCCTCACAGGCATTAGCGGTGTCTCCCTTGAGTTCTTCAGTAGACCTCGAGGACCTGTAGGTCTTCAGGAACCCTTGGTGTCCTGTTAACGGTGAGTCATGTGCTGCCTGCGTGATCTTCTGCCTGATGTGCGAATCTGGGACCAAATAAATTCGACCTTTGTAGTAGATAACATCATCACCACTCTATACCTGTCATCTGTAACGCTGTCCATCCAGAACCTCGCAAACAAACTTGTTCTTGGAATACTCTACCAACAGAGACTCTTCCGGTCTTCCAATGTATCCATCAAGATAGAGTAGGTAGCATCTGGAAAATGGCTACCACATTGTTCTTCTCCTTCACATACTCAATCTCAAAATCCTAGGCCTGGATCTTACTCACCCGCATGCGGTATGCATCGGTGAGTTCATACGGTCAGAAGAATCGGGAGGCTATTGGCAGTCCTTCTTGACCTTGAACGCATTGCCTACTAGATAGTGCGGAATTTAGTGATGCATGCATGATGGCCAACATCTCTTTACCATAAATAGAGTAGAGCTTCTGAAGTAATCTCTGGGCTTCGACTCGAAGCTAGGATGATTCACCATAACCAGCTCAATACCACCTACTCTGATGCATATCACACTCAACGAAGGGTTAAGGTAAAGTCGAAAAATGGTAGGCGCGAACTCATGATGTCCTTCATCCTGTCAAATACTGCATGTGCCTCATCATCCTCAAAGGCCTTCTTGGTCCGTCATCGGTGGAACATCCGTGAGAAAAACCCTTCTTCCTCCGGTGTAGTAAGTGCATAAACCATGAGCTCTTTAACTCACCATGAGTATTTCGGCGGAGGTAATCTGAATAAACTTGGATCTTATCGGGTCAATACTGCTCCCTGAGCTAATCCACATACTAAATAGGTATCTCTCTCATTGAAACTCACATTTGGACAACTTTGCATACAACTCTTGTCTGTCCAGTATGCCCATCACCCCATCTAGATGTTGGAGGTGTTCCTCACAAGTGCGGCTGTAGACCAAAATGTCATCAAAGAAAACAAACAATTGCTTCCTGAGCTGCTTGCTAAGCGTATGGTTCATCTGAGAGCTGGGAAATGTGAACCGAGTTGGATTTAGCCAAGAACATCACCAAAATCATAATTGCCCATAGTAGCTTTGAAGATTTATCTTATGCCTCATCCCTCTCCATCACGATCGATGATAGCGTAGTAGATCAATCTTCAAAAATTTGGCCCTCTCAGCTCAATCATCAACTCATCAATCCGGGTATAAATTGCTGTTCTTGATGAATTCACTCTTATTCTGAGGCATTTCATTAATCAATGCAGTCGAGGTCATCAACCCTTCTTCTTTACCAGCGCTATAGAAGAAGCGAAAGGACTCGAACTCGAACTCGATCTAATGTGGCCCATCGCCAGTTGCTCCTTGATGGTCTTTTCGATCTCATCCTTATAGGCCTTGGGGTGCTTATATGGGGTGGTAATCACTGCTCCCTTGCCCTCCTCTAACTCGATGGTGTGCTCCAAGCCCCTGTCTGGAGGCCTACATGGAGGTATATCACCAAAGACCCTCTGGTGCTTCTTAAGCAAGGCATTTAACTCTCTCGGAAAATTGGGCTCCACGCCCTTAGGTAATACCTTGAAATCTAAAGAGCCTACGCAACCCGTAATGGAGTCGCCTCATCCTTTGCCTCCATCTTGCTGCGTCCACTACCTTGGGAGGGTAAAGTGTTCATCTCTCAAAGGCCACTCTCTTGTGTCCTGTCACAGACTCCATCTCCATAGTCACGGTAGTTAATGGGTACTTCCCTGGGGTATAACCAGACTCCCAAATACCACATTAGTGTCGGGCACCTTCACCACGAAGAGTCATCGGTAATGGTGTAGTTACCTAGGATCAATGTCATCCATGGGACATATCTGGTACAGTTTAAGGTGTTCTCCCCCGGTATGATCGCTGCAGAAAAGCCCTCAAGGCCGAGTGGTAATGCCCCATTCGCTCTACGATGGAAGCATCCCGATAAGAGTGGGATGCCCCCACCATCCACCAACTCACCCGTCACTCTGTGTCCTGTACTCCTCCTCATCACGAGAATTACTTAGAGCACGGGGATCCACGAGTGATGCTATGATCCCCACTGATTCTCTGTCGATGCAGCTGCCTCTGCCATGGTGGGTCCTCCTCCCCAATCCTGTTCTCCTGTCTCCTCATCCTCCCCACTATCAGAAAACACCTCTATATAGTGTGCCTTGGCCTTGCACTTTTGTGACACAGAGCACCATGGTTCACGGCAGCTGAAGCTAACTTCTTCCTCCTTAGATCTGCCTGTTAGCATCATCCATCCTGTTCTTTCCTGTCCAATCCCTCTGTGGTTTTCCTTCCTAGTCTCTCTGTTTTTGTCCTGTGCCATCCCTCTGTTGTGGTCCCCTGTCATTGAACTTAGTGGCGAAGTTCGGTCTCGGGGTGAAATTGGAAGCGAGTAGAGAAATCCTGTGGAGTCTCTAGCCCTCTAGCGCATCTTCCAATAGCAAAGTAGGCGTATAAGCCTTCACCCATCCTCAAATTGGCTCGGTTAGCCCCTCTATGGGCAGCATCACCAATCGGGTCTCGGAGATATCGGTGACCATCTCTGATATCCTCTGGAAATCTGAAATATAAATGCTCATCGAACCGGTTTGTTTCAAGTGTGCGGAGTCTCACGAGAGGACAACTCAGGATCTCTATCAAATCCTTACTTTTGATCTCCATGTCGGCTTCGGCCTGGTGAGCAAGTATGGGCATGTCAGATGGACATCCGGTGGTACCACGATCCACATGCCTCACCCTCCAAGTGCAATGTTGCCAACTTATTGGCATCGGTCTCCGCCATGGGATTCAACTAGAAGTAGGTGTCGAGCTTCTACACCCAAGCTCGTGCAGTGCACTCGACGTCCCATCGAAGTATGGTAAGTGAGCTTGCCCACCGTGCGATGTAACTCGTAGTTCTGCGTGGAACCCCTATTGAAGAACCTCGGCATGTTTCTCCCCTTTAAGCTAGAAAACTTGGTAAAAGTCATAGCTTCTCTCAAACCTGGATCCATGGCCTTATACTCATGAAAATATGTTGCTAATGTTTCATCACGCTCTATCTTGCTTACCTCCATGCTGTCTTGGTAGTCCACAGAACTTTTGGCGCCAGTAGACCTAGGAATCACTATAATCGTGAGAGGCCGGTCACGGTTAGTCAAGGTGATCACCTCAATATGAGTTTGTGTAATATTTCCCCCTTCTTCCTTCACGCCCTCTCTTCTTGCTCTCCCCCCTTTCTTCACCATGCTTACTCCCTCAAGCATAGCCTTTGACTCGCCCGCGAACTCGAGGTCTCTCTCGGCCCTGCAAAGTATCACCAGCAAAGAACACCATAAGCCCTTTGATCAAAACCATCCTCTTTGTCCACTCACAATGATTTGCATTTTTTCCACAGGGTATCCTCCATTTCTTCTCCCTCGCCCTCCATCTTCTATACAGCCCTATGCATAAATTGATGTTATGTGACCCTTCCTCGATCATCAATGTATTAAGCCCCGGTGGCCAAAATCATGCTTTGATACTGTAGAATATTTTAAGTTGTCAAATGTGGGAAAAACTCCTTTATTTTGGTATTGGACTTAATTGACACTTTTAGCTATCTGTAATTAATTTCTTGAAGATGAAATTTTATATAGGACGGTGGTTTGTTTCTTAGTTTTGTCTATTTGCAGTGTGGGTTTCCTAACCCTTATACCTCCCAAATGGAAATTATCAAGTGTATTGTTTGACATTTGAATAAACCAAAATAATAATGAAAAAGACTTGTTCATATTGCATATGTCCAGTTCACTAAACAGTAGTTTATTTTCTTTATTTAATATTAATGTTGTGCCAATAACAATCAAATGAAGGTAAATACCTCCCAAAAGGATGAAGAAGAATGTCTGCTATAAGCTGGAACACCATTCATACGACTGAGAAAGCGCTAATCGCCTTGCAGAGTGACAGAAGTAGCTATTACATGCTTGTGAATCCTTCGCGGTTTGGAGTGATATGGCGACTCCAACTCAAGAGATCGCCCCTCTATATGGAGATTGATCCAAGAAGAAATGAAAGCGGCAAGAGATGCGACGTGACTAACCCTCCTTGACACCCCACGCAGTAATAAAAGCACACGCAGCTCCTATGGAAGGAGAAACATGACCAGCACAAGGGGAACACGCAGCCACAATAATATCGACCAGCAGTGATCACAATTGAAGGTCCACGCTCCAGCAAAAATAGCCACGTCTTGGGAGGTAAATGATTCAGCTTCAATGGAGAACACACAACCACTAATGGAGAATGCGCCCAACTCAAAGGAGACGCCCAACCCTTCACACGTGCCAAGGAAAAATGCTTTCTCTCTTTACAAACTGAAATGAGGTTCCTTCTGCGATGAATGCTTCTTGAATCACAATGCCAAATGTCTGCAAATAAAAAGCCGGGATGACTTCTCCAATCTCACGACTAGGGCGGATGGTTTCGCTGTAGAATCAAGTCATCTTGGGGAAATGAGTTTCCGGTGAAACCCTATAGCCTATCTCCAAGCTCCTCTCCAAAAAACCAATTTTTTGAAATGAATAATCAATGATGCCTTTCCAGCCCTCCGCCGTCCTTTTTCTCTTTCAATTTTCTTTTTCTCCATTTAAAATATTCATTTAATTATTAATTGGAAATATCAAAGAGAGGTTTAATATTAATAAACTCACTTTTCCTAAAGTTTCACTTTATAATTGAAAAACTCACTTTTCCTAAGTTTCACTTTATAATTCGAAAGTGACTTTACCAATATCATTTCCCTAACTCATCCGTCTAATGGTTTACGGGAAATTGTGTAAACCACCACGGTATTCTGACTGCCTAGGAGAAATGGGACATTACAATGTCAATGTATTGTTCAGGGAGTCATGTGTTCAAAATTTCCTACAAATTGGAGATTTCATATCTCATATCAAGAATATAGCTTCTTTATAACCTAATACCTTATAAAATGCCTTTCAACAAGCCTTGATAACAAAAGACTCCAAATACCTAGTTTCCACAACAATATCTTTAGGCCCTTCAAATCCCCCCCACCTTTTGGAAGAAAGGGGGACCTCAACAACTGAAACATCTAGAAGAAGCCATAAAATTTGTTGTAGAAGGCCAAACTCTATGTTAAATTCCTTCCTAGCAAAAAAATTACCTAGGACACATTAATTCTCAAAAAGTAACCTCATTAGATCCTGAAAAAGCAGAATTCATCAAAATTGGAAGACCTCATTGATTGTCCATGGCCTAAGTGTTGGAATAATGGTAATCTTCACATGTGATCATTTATGGCTAAGCACCCTCATTAATTATACAACTAGGGAATGGCTTAAGAATCAAACAAGTCAACATTATTTTACATTATTAAGTGACTAAGGTCAGCCTAAGCATTTATGTGGGCCCATAACCCCCTCATGAAAGGGGATGCCCCACACCATGAGTTGTGTATGAATACACAACCCATGCCTCATTTTTTGTGTATAAATACACAACTCATGCCTCATTTGTAACATCATCTTGTGTGGATATTGTGTTATATTCTTTAGCCTTGGGCACCTATCTCATGTGTTCTCTTTTCAAGCTATGGTGTTTCTCTTGTATTTATTATTTTTATGATTTAGGATTTGTTAGTTGGTTCCATTCAATCCTCACTTCCCTTTGTTCTCTCAACATGGTATGAGAGAGGGCATGAAATTCACTACCTTACTCAACAAATTTTCTTTAAGGCAAGAAAACCTTTTTTGTGTGTGAGAGATCGGTTTCATGTTGCGCACTTGCAGTATGGCCCTGCTACACACGACTTATATGGCCTTGCTACAAGGGTCGTACATGTGTACCTTCCTTCATCCTTTTTCGATCATTTTCTCAATGTTTTTTTGGAGGCTATTTAATGGTTGCATACTCATTATAGAACCAGTTTTTCTTTCATATTTCCTCATTAGGGTTTCTACGAAACCTACCTCTTTGATTTGTAAGACTTTGCCTAGTTGCATTTGCCCCACTGACTATAGATCTAAGGTTTTTGGATCACTTTTACTTTAGTTTTCAAACCCTCTCTTGATGTCTTCACATTGGCACTCTCTATCTTTATCAAACTAGATAGAACATTCTATGTCAACACACTTTACAGATTAGGTTGTACTGGATTCAAACCCTGATATTTTTAAGATGGATGTTATGATTGGTGATGCAAGGACTATTCCTCGACTACTAGTGCTAACCCATAGTGACTCTAACAGGCCTATGATCACTTGGTTGCAACAAGAGACCCCTCTCAGTCACTTCGATGCAGTTTCCACATACAGGTCTATAGGATCTTTTCACTTCTTTTGTTTTGAGCTTAGTTCCGAGTTATGCTCTCTCATGTGAAAATGTGCTAGGTATCCATAAGCCCACACACTTGTTGTTTTCGAGCATGCTTGATGGAGTTCAAGCTTTTTCAGATATATGGAATAAGATCTTCCCACTCTCCTCTCAACCATTGTTGATCTCAAATGAATTGGATATTCCTTTCTCCTTTCTATTACAAGATGTTTCCTCCAACACTTCTTCAGATGGATACTTCAATACCATTCTCCCAATAGAAGCACAATATGGCAGAGATATATCTTCCCACCCTATTTCATTGGATGAGTAAGTCAATGACAATTGTTTCTAGCAAATGAGCCAATTGATCAGTGCATTTATCATTACTATATAGGATGTCTCTTCTGACACCAATTCAAATGGATAGTTTTGTAGTACCACTCTTCCAATGGATGTGCAAGATGGCAAGGATATATGTTTTCACCCCCTTTCATTGGATCAACAAGTCAATGACAATTTTTCCCAACAGTTGAGCAAATCAATGGTTGTATTCTTGATTCTCATACAAGATGCTTTGTCCAACGCTCCTCCATCAGATGTACAACTCAATAGCACCACTCTCCAAGTAGATGTGCAATTTGGCAAGGATGTATTTTTCCGCACTCCATCATTGGATGAAAAGGACAATGATAGTTTTTCCACAATAGATGAGCAGTTTGGTGGAAACATTCTTTCAATCAATTGGCTCCACTTTTGCATTCAGTTGTGTCTTCAAAGTTCATATACCCACTCTATTTTACTTCAACTATGGAAGACGTTTTATATCTTCTCTCCCTTGAACTTTCGCCTTCTTAAAGCATTTTTTATCAAATGGCCAAATCATTGTCATGTATCTATGAAATGAACATGGTTCATTTACGGATATATGAACAATGTTCATTTACTAAATATCCAATTTAAAAAGGACAACAGGTTAAAATCCATATAGGATAAGCAATAAATATATTTAATAATGAATGAAAGATGATATAACTACGAAGCCATGTGGCAGTGTACTTATAGCATTGATTGGTCATAATGGTTGATAGGTCATGTCCCTTGATTAGGTCATGTCCTTTAGTTATGATGTGTCATTTCATTTATTGTATTAGTTATTATTTACTATAATTATTATTTATTAATTTATGCTTATTACAGACTCCAAATGATGAGCAGTTTAATGGTAGCATTTCCTCGGGAATCAAGAGTTCTATGATGATGTTGGGTCTTCATATACCCATCCACAATTGTATTTGAGTTGGGTCATCTCATACACACTTTCCTTTATATTTCCTTTACGGTTGCATCTCTATTGAGCTGGATATGCCCACTCCTTGTGTATTTTATCATCCTTCTTCATGTCCCCAGGCTAGATTTTCAAGGGGGGTGTTGGAATGATTGTAATCTTTACATGTGATCATTTATTGCCAAGCACTTTCATTAATTATATCACTAGGTTATGGCTTAGGAGCCAACCTAGTCAACATTATTTTACATTACTTTCGGTGACTAAGATTGGCTTAAGCATTTATTTGGGCCCATAACCCCCTCATAGAGGGAGACACCCCACCTCATGCCTCATTTGTAACATGTTGCATTGATATTGTGTTCTGTTATTTAGCCTACAAGCACAAATCTTGTGTTCTCTTTTCAAGCTATGGTGTTTCTCTTATACATTGCTTTGCCTAGCAATGATCAAAGAGACTATGGTAATCAAGCCTACCTTTGGTACCTTATAAAGTTTTGGGTAATATTTGAAAGGCTTGATGTCATATTGCAGCCAACAGTACTCACTATTGTGGATGTCTCATCCCTAGTGCAACCAACTGATGGCACATGGTTTGAGGTGTAGCACCACTAACAACTTCATCCTTTGGTTATCATTGTCTACAATGTGATTTAAGGAGTGTTTACCCCTAGATTTTCTCCATAGAGAATCACCAGGGTTAAGAGCYTACATGGAATATTTGGGCTGGCGTTCAAAGACTTTCCCAAAGTTGTAGCACTTGTGTGAGCCAGTAGTTCGTTCCCATCAGAGACAGGTACAAGACCGGTATTGTGGTTGTTTTTGCTTCAGAGATAGAGCTAGCACAATTTCACACACATTTGAGAAAGATGTCTATATATGTAGTTGGGTGGCATAATTAATGAGGGGGCGCACTTTCCAAGGTTAAAGCAATTAAATGTGAATTAATTAATCAAAGGAGGGCATGTGGATGAGGTGGCAAGTCTCATAGACGTGATTGAGCAAATTAAGGCTTAAATCACTAATTCCCTTCACCCACCATAAATACCACTTTGCGTATATTAAAAGTACATTAAAAAGTTATTTCCTCATTAATGCACAATTAATCCCTATAAAATAGGGCACATCTCCCTTCTAAGCTACCGCATGTTCTCTTGGGATAATTTAGGCCTTCCTTCATGTGTTATCTCCCCTAATTTAGCCCTCCATGCGTCTTTCTTCCTCCTTAAAGTCAAAGCACATTACTCCCTCATCACTATCTCTCTTTCTCTATCCATGAATGCACCCTCGCTCCCTCTCTCCTCCCACACATGTGGCATTTCCCTTTGAGTTCACTCCTTCCCTCCACGCATAAACCACCTCACATCTCCCTCTCCTAATCCCTAGTGCTCCTCTCCACTAAAGCACCTCTAATACACTCTTTCCCTCACACATGGCTTCCTATTCTCCCATTCCTCATCATGTAGTGCACCCTCTCCCTAAAATTTAGGGCGCAAACTCCCCACTTCTCTTCACATAACTCTTCCCTCTCCCAGATAAACTCTCCCACGTGTGATCCTCACTCCACTTTTCCTTGTGCATGCTTCTTTCCACTCCTACTCATCCCCTCAATGCGCATACTTTCTTTCTTTAGCCTCTCTTGAACCCCCATGGTCTCTCACCATGGGGGTGCAAGTGCACCCCTCATAACTATATATTGGAGTGAGCTACATTAGTTTATGGTCATATTTTTGCAGTAGCAACATTCATTATTCTCTCTCTCACTCTTCTCATTCTTCTTAGAGTAGCTACTCTTTCTTTGTGTGAAGACATCATTATACCGGTTTTGTACTTGTCTATTGTGGCACAATCAACCGTTTGGCAAGCCTTTAATAAAGAAGTGTTGTGTTTGCATCGAACTTTCCTTCTTGTCGATATTGTGTTCTCTCTTTATGCATTCAATTAGTAGTTCAATAACCATTTATTGTGATAAATTCTCTATCTTTTAAGTGGTCTTTTCTTCTATTTCTTTCATCTTTCTCATGCTAACACCGTAGGGTCCTTCCAAGCGAATTTAAACTATCTTTTTCTACGTCTTGGCGGGGTTTTTACACGTTGTCCAAGACATATTTGCTACTTTTTTTGTGTGTTTTTGCAGAAAATCAGAGCCAAGATCAGCAGCCTGATATCTAGGGACTCCCCCCTGAGGTTGGCATGCACCAATGCGAACGGAGAGGAGGTTTGCTCGTGACAATTTGGGGCATTCTCTCCTTGAATTAGCCACTTTTCCATCACTGATTTTTTAATTATCAGAACCAATTGGAGGGTGAAAAAGTGTGCTAACAAATTGGCGCCGTTGTCAGGGAACGCAAGCCTTGGTAACAATGACAGGTGAGTTTTTATTTTATTTAGCCCACCTGGCGACTCCACAAGATACAGGGATGAATCCACTGGGGAACTTACACAAGAAGATCATTTGGTTTTGATTCCCTCGCAAGGTCTAGTCACGAGTCTAAGCAAACCCTAACATTTTTTCCGGAACAAGACTATATTTTCACCAGGAACTCTCCCTAAGTTGGCAAGCATACAAAATCTCTAGTAGGTTCTTTCAACGAGCACTATGGTGAGTCTAACCTCAACACCTTCATCTTTCATCTTTGGTTTTATCTTCATCTCAAGCTAGTATTATGGTAGCAGTTGCACTTGTTCCAATCTCAAATTAACAATATGGCCACAATTGTGAGGCCACGAGTAAGATGGAGATTCTCTGCTTTTGACCCACTAAGTTTTGTTGCATTCCCGAATTATCCTCATGACTTCCCTGTAGGTGACTATCTTAAATGCTTACCTTGGTTCATGAGAAAGTTTGGAGTATTGACTGAGGATCACTTGGCTAATTTTTTAACAGTGGCGGATGGTTTTGGCATGGAAAATGAGGATGTGGTGATGAGGATGTTTGTGTCGACCCTTGAGAGGGAAGCATGAAGATGGTACAAGTCCCTTCGTGATGCCTCCATTGATGGATGGGATTCGTTCCAAGAGAAGTTCACTAAAAGATGGGCGGATAAACAGGACAATTTTTCCTTAATTAATCCTTTTGATAATATTAAAAAGACTATGGATGAGACTGTCACTGATTTTAATGCTCGTTTTTCTAAGACTTATTATAAAATTTATGCTACTATAAGGCCTAATGTTGCTTATACTTTGATAAGCAACATTATTATACTTATTATAAAATTTATCCTAGAAAAAATGTTATCAGCCTTCATACTGTTCAGTAAATTACAACCCTTGGCAGAGAACAATTATATACAACATCAACTTACTGAGTGCCTCGCAATCAGTATATATCTTCATATTTACATCTATTTTCTCACCAAAAGGAGCTGGATCTCGGGGAAAGGATCTGAGGTGGCTGAATGTAAACGCTCTTCTGTCTTTATATTTCTGCACTGTTTAGTAAATATACTATTTATAGAAATCAATTAAGGCAATATTTTGAGAAAGACATCTTGAAGTTTCATCTGAATGTAAAAACCCTTCTGTCTTTATATTTCTGCACTGTTTAGTCAATATGCTATTTATAGAGATCATTTAAGGCAATATTTTGAGAAAGACATATTGAAGCTTCATCAATTTGCCTTTATCGCTGATGAGGTTTCTTTTTCTCACTTCTCTCTTCCTGGACCTTTCATGAGAATGCAATAGTAACAATTACCTAAGAACCATAAACAAAAACTATGCCAAATACACCCCAACTAGCTTCAGCAACGGAACATAATGACAAAACATCACCCCAAACCTAACTGTTAATTATATGAAAATGTGGCAATAAAGTTTTATCAAAAATATGGACACACAAGATAGACATTATTTATAATTTCGCAGATCAGTGCCTGCATGTAGATAAAAGCTGGAGCCCTTATTCAATCATTCCGATAGATTTTGAAAATCCTAATTCAGACACTTTGGTTATTTGCTTAGCTTAGTGAAAATAATCAGACAGAAAAATTTTAAAAGGCAGCTCCCTTGTAGATCTTCAGGTTCTATGAAGAGACAGATATAACAGCTAGACCAAGAAACCAACCAAATAGGGAAACTCAATCCTATCGATATGATAGTAGAAACACAACCACCCCTCCAATAAGAAAATTGCCACTTCCATGAAGGTAGAAATAAAAACATATGGTTATCAACATGTTTCACAAAGCAACATAATTAAGAAAGTGCATTTCTTAAAATCTCTGAAAAAGCATGTATACCTCTCATGGCAATTTGAACTTGAAGGCGATGTACCCCATTGCCAAGTCCAGCATTCCTGAAAGTCAGAGAATTTACTCAAATCTGAGGAATAGGAGAAGATAATACTTATAGATGGGAAATAAAAGTGTGTGTATCATTATGTTATATTATACCATTTTTTCCAGATATCAGGTGCCTTACGAATTGTTCCATCCCCACTGCAAGGTACATCACATAATATGCGATCAAAAAGCAACTCTGTTATACTTTCTGCATGGGTGTCTTCATTCATCTCAAGTCTTCCACTACCTTTATCCTCTGTCTCATTTGTTGTTTGTGTCAGCATGCCATTATTTTTGCAACGGCAACTTGGAAAGTTTTGTGCTTCATGATTGGTTACCAGCAAGTTAGCACTGCACATCCTCTTCGTCTGATGAATGAGAAGATTGCACCGTTGAACATCAGCATCATTTGCTATGACCTTTCCATGTCAACACCAAGGAAAAAATGGACAATATATATTTAGTCACGGACAGCAGGAAAAAAAACTATTTAGGAGCATATAATGCTTCTCACATCAGAAAGGCAAAAAAGTGGTACCATTCCCTTGGGTAGAAACGCAAGCTTATCTGATTTGTGAATCATCTCTAGAAGTTGAAATGTTTTTGACCCAGGTGCTGCACACACTGAAACAAAGGGTTAATCAGGTTACAAGGTATCTTAATTTAAAAGTTAAATTAGTATTAGTAAATACTAAATTATACTTAAATTGAGAGAAATAAGATGGAAGTGTACAAAAAGGTAAAAACTATATTTATGTAAAATACACCAACTAAAGTATTCATCCAAAATGTCCTCAAAAGGAAGATATTTTATTTTCCAAACTATTTAATTAAGGTGCTTTCATCTTTCAAGTGCCCAATCTATAGATTATATATATCCTACCCATTCTCCAGTCAATGTGATTTGTCAACCCTTCCACCATCTAACAAAGTTTAAATTGCATCTTATTGCAGTGTTGCAGGACTTGCAGATTAATCAGCAGGTCAAACTGGAAAAAAGAAATCAATGCCAAAAGGTCAGTTATTTCTGAAAAACTTGACTGCCTTGCAAATTATTGGAAAAACTCGCCAGTCAGCCAAGTCATTGCCCCTTTTTTTTTAAACTCTTCTGACCGGGTGCAAATCTGCTTATGAATTCTTTTTTTGGGTTTCACTCTGCTCATTTTTGTTTGACACTTTCAATTCTGTGAGT
>SNQJ01S0004165.1:130966-156452 GCA_010110895.2 Picea sitchensis | reverse complement strand
TGCAAGGGCACCTTAAAAGAGCACTTAACCATCAAAATATTGAGCAGAAAGTTGGGTGACTGTTTGCTGTCCTAAAACAGCAAGAGAAGACAGCCACACAGTTGAAACTTAGAGCCATACTAAGGTCAAGGACAGACCTTAGATGGAAGCCTCATAGGACCTCAGAAAATCTACAGTTACACTGCACATTTTATTGCCTCCTCAAGCCACCTATCATTGTTTCATACTACCATGACATCACTACCCACTATTGAGTTTCTTTCCCTAGTAACTCCAAACCTAAAGGGCACATGGTTGTTGCACTGCAGGTTTTGTTGCCTCCTCAAGCTGCCCATTGTTGTTTATTCCTTCCATGACATCAACGCCTACTAGTGAGTTTTTCCCCCTTACGGATGCCTTAAAGACCATCATTGAGGCACTAAAAGACTGCATTTTGCCTTGAACGTTGCTCATGTTACCTGGTTATGGTTGTCACTAGCTTTGGTACTTACTAGGGTCATCTCTTCTTGCATAGTCACTGGCATACAACAAGCCAAGAAGAGTGGATTGCATACTTCATGACCTAACCCTAGATGAAGAACAAATAGAGATTATGAATTTTTGTCAGTGTGCTATCCCAACTGGAGTATCGTTTTGTTGCATGCCTTTAATCTCTCATTCACCATGCTAGTCAACACTTCACCTCTTTCAGCATTCCAATCTACCCATCTTATAGTTGTCATCACTTCTATTTTTTTAGGTCGTTCACTCGTTCTCACTTCACAAAAAAATTAATTTGGAATATTACAAACTTTATACCTTGTATACTATATAAAAATTAACATTACGATACATATTCGTTAATTATTATGATACCATATCTCATGGGAAGAGCATTTTTAATATGTCTTCAAATGTTAAGATACCATATATTAACACTTTGGAAGGACGGCCATGAGGTGTAACATAAGTTATTGGGGTAAAAGAAAAAAAGAATGCATGTTATACTATATTACAATTATAACCATTAAGTTATAATATCTGGTGCACCACACATTTTAATGTTCAATGGCGTGTATTAAAATGCACTGCATTATAACCATAAATAATAAAACATATGCTATCATCAGATTAAACCTTGAACAGATAGTGTTGTCCACTCATTTATATTTTCTATGTTTTTAATATGTGTTTTCCGTTCCCTAAAATTTGGGGGGAGCCTTTCTGGACACCTGTTCCCACGTCCCCATTGCTCCAGCATTCCCTAAACTCGTTCAACAAGGTCCAAAACATAATGGTGTGACAGACTCCACTAGTAGTAAAATAAACTAAACCTTTGCAGCCTTTACAATTTCCATAGGAGCATCAAAGTCAAATTGTGCATAGGAAAATAAGAAATGCATTGCTTGGGATGGAATACTTACAACCACTTGCTGAAGATTCCACTTCTCTGTCATAACAAATGAATCAAGAAATTAAGATGGAATCAATATATAATAAAGTATGAATTATTGTATTTTAGTGTTGCCCGATATCTTCTAAAGTTGTTATCTACATGGCTAAGAATTTATTCTGTCAAATATTTCCTCTAAAATATATTGGTCAAGAACATCAATGGCAGAATATGGCAGTGATAAAACTTACTCTAAAGAAACTGAAAACTGTGGATATGAACCTTGATAAGGGCACCAATTGATCGGATCAATATGCTGAAGAAATGTACAAAATGAAAGAAGAAACATGAGTGGCATGGTCCAATAAAAACTAGAAAATACATTAAGGTACTAAACGAACAGAAGACAAACTTGTTACATAGAAATTAAGGTCAAAACATTAAACTAGTGCAATAAATTGCCAATGCTTCCTAAAGAATTTTATAGAATAGCAGAATACGAGAATCTCAATCATGCCAAAGGCACATTATCATGAAAATGAATTCACAAAACTATAACCAAGGCTGGCAAATGATATCAACTCCAAAGAGAGGTAGCCAATCTGTCTAAAGGCAGACAGGATAATACTCTTCTATAAAGATGGGCAAAACTATAAAATGTCAGATCAATTAGTTTACAGTCATTTTTAGTTTGTCCTTGCAATTTGTTTACGATAAAATCTTCTAGGATCAGATTCATAACAAATATCTTCACCTATGATATTATCCTGAAACCCATATCTTCATCAACCTACATATTCTGAAGCATTTAGGGCTGTGTATTTCAAAGAAAGAACACAATGGCTGGCTTACTGAAACTCTATTTCTTATAACACATTTGAAAGCAAACAAAATTTGGATAGTATTAAAATTTGGTTCAAAATGATTCAATAGAAGATAAAATTATGATAAACTGAAGATTTAAATTTTAAATACATCATCGTAATGGTTTACCATGAAGCATACCTTAGTAGACAGAAAGTGCTACTCAAACATTATCTTCGTAACTTTCTTAAGCATATTATGCCACAATTGTTAGATTAGAAAGAAAAAAATTATACTTGTATTCACAGAAGCAAGCAAATCAGTTGGGAGCATCTTATGAAATTATTGGTGTAAAATCCCATGTACCTACAGAATGTATTATGGTAGTGTTAACCCCTAGGTTTTCGCCCTTGAAAATCTTGAGGGTTAAGAACCAGCATGCAGCACTTTGGTTGGCACACTGAGATTTTCCTGGGGTTTTAGAACTTATGTTGAGCAGGAGGTTGGTTCACACATGAGGCAGGTACATGATCAGTACATGGCTGCTTAGTTCAGAGACACAGTCGACTTGGTTTCCATACATTTTGAGAGAGAGATGTATACGTTGCTATTTTTTAGGAGACGGTTTGAGCGGGTCTCTTGATAGTTTGGGGCAATTATGAGCATACAGTATGAGTCCTTGTAGGATTCTAGGCTCGATGACACTTTTCCGGGCGACATGCAGGAACTTGCTATTTTTGGCAGGTTTTGATCCAGGCCCTCGATTCAAATTCTGAGAGCGCAGTACTGATCCTTGAGGCATCCAGAGTCCTCTGGACCTTTTTCCGGATGATGTCACCCAGATTACTATTTTTAGCAGGTTGAGCATCAGGGCCTGCATGACAGTTCTGATTGCATATTTGGATCCCTTGCGGAAAGACGAGATTAATGAGTATGAAGTCAAGGGTATTCATGAGACTTTCTATTTTTGGCAGTATTTATGTGGCAGTGTCATCCCAGTCATCCAGGGTGATGTGCACAGTGGTTCTAAAACTCGGAACAAAAATCTATTTTTAGAGGACCCTATTTTTAGAGGTTCTATTTTTAGAGAACCCTATTTTTAGAAGTTCTATTTTTAGCGGGTCCTATTCTTAGAGGTTCTATTTTTAGTTACCTCTATATTTAGTAGGTCCAATCATTGTCCATGCAGTGCCAAGTGGCATCCTCAAAGGTCAACATGTGGCAATGATGTGGCTTCCACCTAAACTAGGACGCATATTCCTAAAAATTCAGGCATATGATAATTAATTAATGATGGAGAAGGGGTCACATGAGTTTAGCCGTAATAGCCAACACCATGATCCAGTTAACTGAACCTCACTCATGTGTTGGCAGTTAAATTTAACCTTCACCTACCCCTTTAGACTTGGGAACCTTTCTCACTCTCACACATATGGACACATGCTTCAATTAACTGTCACTCTCTCAGACTTGCATCTATTCTTAGCCCTCTCATGCACCTATGCGCCCATTCTAAACTCATACTCTGCTTTTTCCTTTTTCACATGCTTTCCACATGCGCCTAGTACCTATTATTATCCTCTCATGCGTCTTTTTTCTCCTCTTGCGATGTGCGCCCTCACTAGCTATATATTGGAGGCTTGCCATTGGTTATTTCGTCAGTTCTTAGCAGGAGCAACATAGTCTCTCTCTCTCTCTCTCTCTCTCTCTCTCTCTCTCTCGTCTAGTGGCGTGTCATTGAGCAAAGTAGTCATTGTATCGGTTGTGAGCTTGCCAACTGTGGCGCAACCAACCCTCTTGTAAATCTGGATCAATAAAGAAGCTTGTGTTTATTGTTCGAACCTCTCTTCTTGACGRTATTGTGGTGAATTTGCAAATCTAATATGTCATTTCTGAACTATTTACCGTAATGGTATCAATCCTTTGAGTAGTTTTCTTTGYTTTTTCCATTCCATTATCATTGTGCTAACTCTGCAGGTTCCCTCCAAGTGTGTTAGATCAACTTTTTCCACCATTTTGGACTGCGTTACACGCTGTCCAAGGCAAAACAGCTCGCTGTTTTTGAGTTTTCAGACCTTAAATCAGCCACAAGGTCATTTCATTGTGCCCAGAGACTCCCCCCAGAGGCTAGTAAGGCCTAGCCCGAATGGGGAGGGGTTTAGCCCGTGACATTTGGGGCTATTTCTCCTATAATTAGCCAAGTTTTTACCGCTGTCATAAGAGGTTTATCAGATCAGATTGGAGGGTAGAAATTTGTGCTAACAAATTGGCGCCGCTATCGGGGAACGCCAGCCTTGGTAACAACGACATTGGTGAGTTTTTATTTTTGCTATATTTTATTTGACTCACCTGGCGACTCCACAGGGAACTTACAAGCAGATTTCCTGGTTTCGATTCCCTCACAAGGTCTAGTTCCAAGCTTGAAGTAACTCTAACATATTTCTAGAACAAGACTATCATTTCACCAAGAACTCCTCTCGAAGTTGGTAAGCGTAAGAGTTCTTATGTAGGTTATTTTCAACAAACACTATGGTGAGTGCATTTTTGACATCTTCATCTTTGGTTTTATTTTCATCTCAAGCTAATAGGTTAGCTATGCCTTTTTCTATCTAAGACTAACAATATGGATGCAAATGTGAGGCCAATAGTAAGGTGGAGATTCTTTGCTTTTGACCCACTAAGTTTTGTTGCATTCCCAGATTTTCCTCATGACTTGCCTTCATGTAAGTGGCTTAAACGCATACCTTTGTTTTCAAGAAGGTTGGGATAATCCGTTAACAATCACTTGGATAAATTCTTACAAGTGGTGTGGGATTTTAATGTGGAACATAAGGATGTGGTGATGAAGATGTTTGTGTCGACCCTCGAGGGGGAGGCACGAGCATGGTACAAGTCCCTTCCTAATGCTTCCATTGATGGATGGGATTCCTTCGAGGAGAAATTCACCGACAGATGGGCAAATAAACAAGACATTTTCATGTTTTGCACATTTTTTTCAATTATTAAAAAGCATGAAAGTGAAACTATTTTCCAATTTAACGTTCGTTTTTCCAACTTTTACAATCGAATTCCTTATAGAGTAAGGGCTAATGAAGATGTTGCTTTGATTTATTATCTTGAGGCATTTGATGGTATTTTTGGTGTTTTTCTCAGGAATGAAGACCCTCAAAATTTGGAGGAAGCGCAAGTTGCCGCTATCAAGTTAGAAAGAAATCATCTTGCAGCTTGTGAACTCCCTCTGATCCATGCCTCAGACCAACCAGTGCAGAAGGGTGATAGCTCGATTTTAGATGATCCAGAGCCAATAGCTACACCAATTGAGTCACAAGCCGAGTTTCAAGAAGATGAAGGTAAAGATTTGAATACTCAAGAGTGTTCATTGGTTCCTCCCATTAGTGAGGATGAAAAGTTTCAAGAGGAGGAACAACAGGTTAACCAAGTTGAGATCAATCAACAAGAGGCTTCATCCTTGCCTATCATAGCAGTGGTTGAGGAGCAGCTTGATCCGATAGCATTACAACAAGAGGATCCACTTGTGGTTCAACCAAACGATGACGTCCCTTACACTTTGCCTACAATTCTACATCCAGAGATTATTCTGCAGGACCCAGAGATTGATCAAAGCTTGGATATTAGAGTTCAACATGACCCAGTTGAGCTCAAAATGATGGAGGTACTTCAGCAGGTAGTTGCCAAGAGTTTCAGCTCTCATGCATTCATGCTTGTTACTGTTGAAATACCATGCTATAAGTCCCAACCATCCTTTAGTCAACTGGCACCCTTTAGTTATGGCTTCACCAACAAGTACTTCAAGGCGACTTTGGGTCATATGAGATTTCATGGTTGGTCCCTGTTATCACTCTGTAATTTTCTTGGTTGCAACAGAAAATATCAGAGGTAACCTCAAACCTACTTTAAGATTGGAAGCTAGCCTTCTGCCAATCCTGAGAGGACTCTCTCCTATCAGTTTTCTTTTTCAATCAGTACAGCGGCTAGGTCATATGAGAATCAAGAGTATGAAATGGTTAGTAGTGCTGAGAAGAATATCTATTGGGCATGGAGTCATAAAGGAGATCAAATTAAGATTTTCAGAACTTGACAGGAAACTTTTTAACCCAGAGGCCAGACAGCCAACTATTGCTAGACATTAAATCATAAAGATGGATAGATGAAAATTAAAAATCTCAAAGTAACATAGAGCATCTAGCTTAGATGAATTATGTATAAAATTATCAGTCTGAAGATGAATATCTGAAACAAGATAGACACAAAACATATGACAATGATTTTTGCATCAATATTTTCTTATTCAAACACAGAAGAAAACATTTAATGGTAACAAAGAAAGGAGAGCACATACACCAAGAGAACAGACTACAACAACTGAACATAGAAATCTCTGAGCAAAATGTTCAAGCACTTGTCTTCCAACGTTTCATTAATATTCAGAAACTATTACAAGAAACCAACAGTCTTCTTACTCAACTCTCGAACCCTTCTATTGTCTTTTTCATTCTAATAAATAACATTGCACTTCATCTTGATTCCAAGAAGTTGAAATAGTTAGGGATTCTCACCCAAAAAGAAGTTACAACTGATAAGCTAATTTCTTAAGAAATTTCCAACAAAATTGCCACGGGTTACTACAAACTAGGGTTTTAGTTTCTGACCAACTTATACATGCTAATACATTTATGTTACATACATTCGATGGAAAAAAGGTTGCATTATACAAATCTGATGCTAACATGTCGAACTCACTCCATCTGGCAGCTAAAAATACGTGTTTTCATGTTGACTGGCGATTTCGCAACAAACATAACATGTCGCTGCGAAATCTTTGTTTTTGACAGTTTCGCAACGAGAGTGCTACGAAATCTCTGTTTTTCATTTACTGATGTTGAAAACCACTTCAGACTGGATCCAAAACCATAGATAACTTCAAAAAACACATGATTAACCTGAGTGTTATCAACTTATTCTATTGCAGCTTGGGCCAGCAAGTCCAGGTTTCTTTTTGCCATTTGCTCCTTTATCATTCTTTCTTTTGTCTTCAACACCCTATTCTACTTGTATAGGTTCTTCACTTGTTTGTGTAGGGGTAGTGACCTCTTGACCATTCTTTTACTATTCTCCAAAGCTTCTTCACACAGGTCCAAGTGTTCTGCTATCCTCCTTTTCATATGCTTGTTTTCTTCCCTTAATTTTACAATTTCAGCCTGAGCCTCTTTCAACTGTTTCTTCAATCTTTTGGTTGCCAAGTCTTCTTTTTCTGGGGCAGAATGAACCTCAACTACCTCCTCAACAGCATAATGGACAGGTGTTTCAGATTTGGTTTCCTTAGCTTGGATCTGTTTTCTTGCTAATGATCTAGTTACAGACTTAGCAAGCTTTTCTTTGTTAACTATTTCTGGACTAAACCCCACTTTCTTGCCTGATGGAGGTTTATCTTTTACAACATCTTTAATTTCAAGACATGGAAGTGTTTCAGCAGTAGGAATTTCATCTACAGGATCTTCCTCAACTAGATCTTCGTCTACAGGATTTTCTTCTACAAGATTTTGTTTCTGTGTTGCAGACCTGGTGAATGGTTTCCTAGGTTTTGTCACTTTCACTTCTTCAGGACAGGCTTTGGTACTACAGGTCAGCTTACAGGTTGTTCTTCATCAAATTGCAGGGCCTTCTGTCATCCTTCCACACAGTTATAGGGGTATTCTTGGTACACGCTCCTTAGTTCACAGAGCATCATTGGTACATCTTACAGAGTTCTCACAAGGCATCAGTTTCATTATATGGACACAGAGATTCTTATGGTTCTCGACATCCCACAGGGGGTCTCGTCCCCTTGAGTCGCCATTGTTAACCCCTAGATTTTCACCCTTGAAAATCTTGAGGGTTAAGAGCCAGCATGCAGCACTTTGGTTGGCATACTAAGATTTTCCCAGGGTTTTAGCACTTATCTTGAGCATACTAAGATTTTCCCAGGGTTGGTTCACACAAGGCAGGTACATAATCAGTACATGGTTGCTTACTTCAGAGACACAGTCGACTTGGTTTCCATACATTTTGAGATAGAGAGGTATACATACAGGTGTTGTTATTTTTTGAAGAGACATGGATTGAACGGGTCTCCTGACAGTTTGGGGCAATTCTGAGCATACAGTATGAGTCCTTGTAGGATTATAGGCCCGATGACACTTTTTCAGGCGACATGCAGGAACTTGCTATTTTTGGCAGGTTTTGATCCAGGCCCTAGATTCAAATTATGAGAGTGCATTATTGATCCTCGAGGCATCTAGAGTCCTTTGGACCTTTTTCCGGATGATGTCACCCAGATTACTATTTTTAGCAGGTTGAGCATCAGGGCTCGCATGACAGTTCTGATTTCATATTTGGATCCCTTGCGGAAAGACGAGATTAATGAGTATGAAGTCAAGGGTATTCAGGCAACTTTCTATTTTTTGCAGTATTTATGTGGCGGTGTCATCCCAGTCATCCAGGGTGATGTGGACAATTGTTCTAAAAATAGGACCAGGAATCTATTTTTAGAGGACCCTATTTTTAGAGGTTTTATTTTGAGAGAACCCTATTTTTAGAGGTTCTATTTTTTAGCGGGTCTTATTTTTAGCGGGTCCTATTTTTAGCGGCCTCTATATTTAGCAAGTCCAGTCATCGTCCATGTAGTGCGAAGTGGCATCCTCGGAGGTCAACATGTGGCAATGATGTGGCATCCACTTAAGCTAGGGCGCATATTCCTAAAAATTCGAGCATTTGATAATTAATTAATGATGGAGAAGGGGTCGCATGAGTTTAGCCGTAATAACCAACACCATGATCCAATTAACTAAACCTCACTCATGTGTTGGCAGTTAAATTTAGCCTTGGGCGCCTTTCTCACTCTCACACATATGGACGTATGCTTTAGTTAATTGTCAGCATGTCTCACTCTCTCAGACTAGCCTCTATTCTTAGCCCTCTCATGCACCTATGCGCCCATTCTAAACTCATACTCTGCTTTTTCCTTTTTCACATGCTTTCCACATGCACCTAATACCTATTCTTAGCCTCTCAAGCGTCCTTTTTCTCCTCTTGGGATGTGCGCCCTCACTAGCTATATATTGGAGGCTTGCCATTGGTTATTTCGTTGGTTCTTAGCAAGAGCAGCATACTCTCTCTCTCTCTCTCTCTCTCTCTCTCTCTCTCTCTCTCTCTCTAGTGGCGTGTCATTGAGCAAAGTAGTCATTATATCGGTTGTGAGCTTGCCAATTGTGGCACAACCAACCCTCTTGTAAAGTTGGATCAATAAAGAAGCTTGTCTTTATTGTTTGAACCTCTCTTCTTGGCGGTATTGTGGTGAACTTGTAAATCTGATATGTCATTTCTGAACTATTTACTATGATGGTATCAATCCTTTGAGTAGTTTTCTTTGCTTTTTCCATTCGATTATCATTGTGCTAACTTTGAAGGTTCCCTCCAAGTGTGTTAGATCAACTTTTTCCATCGTTTTGGACTACGTTACACGCTGTCCAAGGCAAAACAGCTCACTGATTTTTGAGTTTTCAGACCTTAAAGCCACAAGGGCATTTCATTGTGCCCAGGGACTCCCCCCAGAGGCTAGCAAGGCCTAGCCTGAACGAAGAGGGGTTTAGCCCGTGACATCTGGGGCTATTTCTCCTATAATTAGCCAAGTTTTTTACCGTTGTCATAACAGGTTTATCAAATCAGATTGCAGGGTAGAAATTTGTGCTAACAAGTAGGAAATATAACAATAACACGAACACACAAAGAAAACCGAGATTACATACATAATGAGAAAGAAAAAGCTTTCTTATAAAGGGTTATAATATGTTTTACTTTAACACCCTCCCTTAATGGTCTACAACAAGTTTATCCCAGAATTTTACATATTTTTCAGGACCCACAAACTTGCTAAAAATGTTTGCAGTTTGATCCTCTATGGGACAGTACAGTAGCTCAATAGATCCATCCTCTACAAGTTGTCTGATGAAGTGGCAATGTATCTCAACATGCTTGGTATGCTCGTGGAAGACTGGATTCTTGGCTAGTTTATTATTTGAGCACCCCTTTATTTCCACAAAGTAGGGGTATTGGCTCTGTCTGTGGCATCTTCATGTCTAAAAGCATTCTCCTGAGCCAAACTGCCTCACACGCTTCACTGGTCCTCGATATTCTGTCTATCAATGAAAGGGCTACTGCATGTTGCTTATTGTCGGTCCATGTAATTGCACCCATGCCAAGGCTCAATACATATCCAAAAGTTGATTTTCCATCATCCACACAACCTACCCAATCTGAATCTGTATACCCACACAATCTAGGTCTTTGCTTCTATTTTACAAAATGCCAAAGTCAAGTGTCCGTTTCACACATCTCAACACCCTCTTTGTTGCAGTTCAATGCTCTACCTTCAACACTATCATAAATCTAGAAATGAAGCTCACAGTATAACTCAATTCAAGTCTAGTGGTTGATCAAGCTCCCCACTAGTTGCCTGTAAACTAACTCATTAACTTCCTTGGAGTCGGTCTTGACTGAAAGCTTTAGCCCTTTCTCCAAAGGTGCAGACGAGATTTTGCAATCTGTCATTCTGAACCTGTCAAGCAAACTCCTAGCATATTTTGTTTGTGAGACAAAAATGTTGCTACCTGTTTGCCAAACTTTTACACCTTGACAATAAGGTAGGAGGCCTAGATCAATGATGTCAAAAGATTTACTCGTATTAGATTTTATTTGTTCAATAGCACTTGCCTCACTACCTGTAATAATGATGTCATCTACATAAATGACCAATAGAATGATATCATTACCAAGGCTTTCGGTGTACATATTGAATTTGAAGGACTCCGTTGGAACCCCTGTTCATTCAAGTCCCTATCAATTTTAATCTACTAAGCCCGGTGTGCCTACTTCAGGCCATATAGAGCCTTCTTTAGTCTACAAACAAGATGTTCCTTCATTGGAACCTTGAAACCCTATGGTTGATACATGTAGACCTCTTCCTCCAAATCTCTATTGTGGAAGGCACTCTTCATGTCCCTCTGATGGACCTTCCAACCACATTGTGTTGCCAGGGCTAGAACTAATTGAACGGTGCTCATCTTTGTTGTAGGAGCAAAGGTCTCCTCATAGTCAATGCCCTTTTGCTAAGAGAATCGTTTTGCAACCAACCATGCCTTGTACTTGTCAAGTGTGCCATCCACCTTGTACTTGACCTTGTATATCAATTTGCAGCCATGGGTTTCTTCCCTTGTGGAAGAGCTATGAGATCTCAAGACTGATATTTCATCAGACTTTCATGTTCAACTACCGTGGCCTTCTCCCATTCAAGTCTCCCTTTTGCCTCCTTGAACACATGTGGCTCATGTACTTCCTGAACATTGGCCATCAAAGCAAAGTTAACCATGTTTGATTGTTGTTTCTCTTACCCCTCGAAGATTATACCTTGATCATTTCACCTGCATGAACATCTCCAATGGTGTTGTGCTACCACTTTGGTCTCTTCTTGGGATCTTCCCCATCAAAGCTATCACCATGATCAGAGCTACATGTACTTGTATCGATATTATCAATATCAAATTATGAAAACTCTTCATGCTCAGAATCTTCCCCCTTTACAGGTGGAGTTGCTTGAAGCTTGATACCTAGATCCTTCGCCAAAACATGTTGTTATGTGATTTTGAACTCTGAAGAAGTCTAGAAAGGTCCAGCTTCCTCATCAACTATGACCCCTTTGTTGAAGCTCAACTAATTAGTGTCAACATCAACTAATCTACTAATCTGTAGAGTTTATGATTGTCCCTGTACCCTATGATCATCAATTTCTTGTTCTTAGGGTCTAACTTGGTTCTCTTCTCATCTGGAATCTAGGCATAAGAAGTAGAACCAAAGACCTTAAGATGATTGACTCTAGGCTTCCTCCCAGACCATGCTTCCTCTAGGGTCTTAAGCTTCATTATCGTTGTCGGAGATCTAATCAACAGGTAGACTGTTGTGAATACTACCTCGGCCCAAAACCTATTGGGAACACACCTATTCTCCATCATAGACCAAACCATCTCTATGATAGTATGGTTTTGCCTCTCAACCACTCCATTCTGTTGTGGAGTGTAGGATGTAGTGAATTGTCTTTTTGATGCCATGTTTAGCACAAAAGTTATTGATTTCTTTTGAACAGAATTCACCACCATTGTCAAACTTAAGAGTGGTAATGTGACAGCCCAACTCTTTTTCTACTAATGCTTTAAAGTTTAAACTTTTGAAATTCACTAAACACTTCATATTTCAATTTCAGAGAGTACACCCATATTTTCCTACTATATTCCTCAACAAACAGAAGGAAATACCTAGCATCAATGACTAGTGTCATGTTCATTGGTCCACAAATGTCTACATGAACCAATTGAAAGACTCTCTAGGCTCTCCAAGCTTGTCTTTCATCAAATGGTGCTTGGTGTTGCTTCTCTGCTTAGCAAGCTCTGCATACACCCTGAATCTGATGCTAGATGCATACACGATCTACCAAATGATTGCAAGCTAACTGAGAGAGGTAGGTCAAGTTAAGATGCCCACACAGTTGATGCCAAAGTGTATCGAGGTATGATGCACTCTTGGCTACCAATGCATGCTCCCTGACCTATCCAATGTCAACCAATCTAAACAATCCATGATCCTCCCACACCAAGAGCAATATTTTTCTTGGTCTCTTTGTCAACTATGTAGCATTTGTGATTGCTAAAGTTGACATCTATCCAGGGTTGTTTCTCATAATCTGACTAATTGATAGTAGATTAAGCTCCATGCCTAGCACATAGTACACATTAAGGAAAATCGACATTTCCCCTCCAAAGGAAATTCGCACGTTCCCTTTGGCAACCACTGTGTACTCTTCCCAACCTGAGTTGATATGTTGTCCACTTAGCCATGAATGCATAGAAGGCTAATACCTTCTCTATATGCTTTGCAACACGAACCTTCCACTGAGGCCCTCCCTAGTTGGTTTTTTGATCAACCAACCTCTTTCTACAATGTTTCTTCATATGGCCCACCTTCCCATAGTAGTGACATTCGATGCTCTTCTGACCTTTGGTCTCATCTTCACCACTGCCTTGACCTTTCTTTGTTTCCCATTTTCTTTTTCCATTGACATTGGCTACAAAAGCCTATTCTGAACCCTTTGTCTCATTGCTTCTACCGAGCGGTTTCTTCCATCTGTCCTGCTATAAAAGCATATTGCACAACTCATTAAACTTCAAGTGAATGTCCGTAGTGGTGATGTTCAATGTCTCAACAAAGTGTTTGTAATCAACTAGTAAGCTTTTCAGCGTGAATACCACCATGTCCTATTCTTCCATCTTCCAACTAATGTCGGACAATTGTTCTTCAATATCCTTGATCTTGAGTAAGCGCTCCTGTAATGATGCACTCTCATCCATTCTGATAGAAAATACCATATTTTTTAGAAAGAAGGCTTTGCCCTTGTCGAAAATCTCATGCAACCCTTACAAATGCTTCCAAATCTTTGCTAAAGTCTTCCTTGTCTGGACCTCAAGAAGCATTTTATTTGTCATAGACAACTTTTCCAACATCATTGTTTCTCTATCTCACTCATCAAACTTGTCCCAATCTCTACCCATAATTTGTGGTCAAGTATCATTACCTAGGACGATAACAGGCAAGCATCTGTACTCAAATATGGCCAACATAAGTTACTTCCATATATTGTAGTTCTTGTCAAAGAACCTTTGGCTACCTTCTAGCATGATGTTAGGTAAAGAAGCCACTAGTACAAGTCGCAAATGTAGAAATGATCATTGAAACAAGGTAAAATGTTGAAAATACATGTTCTTCCCTCCCTCAATCTACAATCCAAAAGTAAGAACACCTAGATACTTTCTCTAAACAGCAATAGTAGCCACGTATCACCGAAAAACACCCAAATTTCTAATAAACCTGGCTTTTAAAGCAAAAAATCAATCAACCTCGGTTTCTAATGATCTAAAACCATTTTGGTTCTTTGATGTGTGACGTTGGCGATGTTGATATTATGGTAGTTGCGAGAGGTATTAACCTCCACGTGTAACCCTGACAAGAATAGAATATTTCGGGAAGCAAGAAGAAACCCTAAAGCATTGGCATAACCCTAGAAGACAAGTCGGCTAAAAGAAATATTTAATATTGAGTTTTTAGGCTCTAGAATGAGAAGTCGACCCAGACAGCTAAAGAGGAGCAGTATAAATACAAGACGCCAGAGCTCATTTGACACAGCTCAGCTCGCAACTGCAGAAATTCAAGAAGTGCGCTAGTCTAGAGAGTAGTTGCAGCTGCAGCTACTGCAACTAGTGTTTTCAATTTTAGGCTTGGACTCTCTCTTGGTTATGGTTTGGACTTTCTGCTTGGTATACTAACTCTGTAGAGTGATAGGGTACCTTGATTGGCTATTAGGCCTGGGGTTTGCTTCCAGAATTATTCTCTGTCAAGGTTAAGGTGCTCAGGGGTGGCTTCAACCTATGGTTGGGTGACAATATTACTATATTGTCTATGGTTAAACAAGCACACCTATTGTTTCTAACAAGTTATGAACCCGCACTATCTTCGGACAGTCTAACCGTTGGAAGATAGATTGGGAGGATTTTGCTCAGTTATAGTTGCAGTTGCAGTCAGTTTTTGTTGCAGCAACGAAACCCTAACCCTCTTGTTGAGGCATTTTAAGTGAAGAGATTGACCTAATTTCTGGATAGCCTAGTGCACCCTAGCCTAGCGCACCTCCTAGTACTCCCAGTAAGCTAAGACGTCTAGTTTGAGTTTTTGGTCAAAGTGACTGCTTTGACCAAGTCAAAGCAGTCATGACTTACTCTATGAAGTCAAAAAACAAGTTAGAAGGGGCTTCTAACTTCAGAGCATGGAAGACAAGGATTGACCTCATCCTTTCCAAGAATAAAGTGTTGGATATCGTGAAAGGAAAGATCGTGGAACCACAGTTTGAAGAAGGAAAAGAGAAGGAACCCCAGACCTCAGAACGTTGCAATTATGGAGAAGTTCAAGGACAATGACATCAATGCCATGAGTATCATAGTGGCTCTGTAAAAGACCGCTTGATACCCTACATTTCTCATCTTGACTCTTCTAAGAAGATGTACGATGCCCTGGCTAATCTCTTCTCAGTCAGAAACATTGGACAAGTAATGAGTCTGAAGAATGACCTTCGTGACATGAAAATGAATGATGATCAAATCATAACATCATACTTTGTGAGAATCTCTCAGTTAAGAGATCAACTACAAGCTATTGAATAAATCATTTCAGAGAAGGAACTGGTAAATATAGTACTCAATGGCCTTCCCAAGACATGGGATGCATTTGTCGCAAGCATGAACACAAGAAAGGAGTATCCCACATTTGAAGAACTTTGGACTTGTTGTGCACAAGAAGAATCAAGGATTAGCACAAAAGAGAAATTCCAAAGGAAAGATGATGATCAAGCCTACACAACAAAGTTCAAGAAATTCAGGAATAAGAAGAAGTTTGACTCAAGGAAGAAACAAAATCAAGAGAAGGATATGTCAAAAATACAATGCTTCAACTGTCGAAAATATGGTCACTACAAGAATCATTGTCCTAAGTTAAAGAAAAGGAAGGAAACACACGAAGCAACAATTGTCGAAGAAAAGGAACTCTCAAAAAAAGTCAAACAAGATGAAGCAGATTTCTTCTTCTAGTCAAGGTAACAATATTATTCTGTAACATAGTCCTTGTACATACCATGTTTACATAGTTCCTATATCTCTATTTCTTAGAAGATAAGATGGTCAGTGAAACAACACCTATAGAAGAATAACAAGATAAGGACTACTATTACGATGATTATTAGTCAAGTAATGTATCTGAAAAGATGAAGTACGTTGACAATACTTGGTAACAATTCCTATGGAAGCTATTATATAAGTAACAACTGCCAGATAAGCCGAATTCATAATCAAACTTGAAGAGACCCAGAAGAAGTCAAAACAGAAAGAAGTCATCAATCAAGAGGAAATTAGAAAAAGACTTGTGACACTTTGTAGAAAGCAATAAGGATGCAGACGGAAGCATGGACTATCTTAGATGGAGGGAGCTGATTACAGAATTCCAAAAGAAGAGCATGCATTCATACATGAAGCAAGGATTAGGAGGGAGCTAATCCTAAATGATATGATCCATTGAGGATTATGAAGTATTTGTCCATGTTCCAATTGAAAGTAGCATCCATGATAAACAGCACGTGTTCAGTTTGACTCTAGAAGAAGTCTTCTTCGAAAAGAAGCCTTAAAGTATCCTTGGTTGTCCATCTACATCCATGATTCTATGATGAAAGGAAGAAGTCGGAATCTTTAGGGCATACAGAAGAACCTATGGCCCCAAGAGCTAAAGAGAGACATGAGGAAGAACATGAAAATTCCAAGAAAGAAAGAAAAGCCAGAACAACCAGTTATTATACCAAGAATCATAAGACTATCAGCTTGGTTTGAACCCACTAGAAGCAATCAAGCAGAAGAAATCGAAGTTGTGATGAAGAACAATGTATGAAAGACTTATGAATGGAAGCATTGCGAGATTCAAAACTAGAGGTTCTCCTAGAAGGAGAAGACTATGATGATAGATTGTTCCAGTAACCAGACATACCTCTACATGAGCCATTATATTTTCTGCAATATCCATGGGTTGGAGTTTACATCAGATGAATGTAAAGACTGTTCTTCTCAACATAGTAATTGAAGAAGAAACATATGTAGAGCAACCTCAAGGTTTTGAGGTATACTAGAAAGAGACCCTTGTATGCAGATGGAAGAAGACATTGTATGGATTCAAACAACTTGGTGCAGAGCCTCTCATGCACAGCAAAAGCGTGGTGAAAAATTTCTATGACAGAGATAGTGTATCAGAATGGTTACTCAGAAGTCTGGGATATTGATTGCTAATCCATGACAAACTCTCATGATGACAGAAGAAGTGCTACTTGGATATGTTTTAGTTTGAGCTTTTCCACGATATCATGAGCTAGCAGAAAACAAAAGTACTGAATTCAACCATGATATATTGTAATGATCGGAGCTATGTGAAAGCCTTCAGAGAAAACCAGTGTTCCATGACAGACCGAAGTACATTGAGATCAAGCATTATATCCTCCGTGATAAAATCCAGAAGAGAGAAGTGATTCTCCAGTATATCTCCACCGATGAGCAGATAGCAGATATTTTGATAAAGCCTCTGTCCAAGATGAAACGTTTGCGTACTTAAGAAACAAGATGGGGCTTGTGGAGACAACTTCCTTATTGAAAAAGGAAGAGATTACTCCCAGGTTGGGAGGAAGCACTGATATGTTATTGATTTATGGACAGTCATTTTTCAATTTGAAAAATGGTCCAGGATGAGCAATTCCTTTCCAATTCGGAAAGTGGTTTGAGATTTCTAACGGACAGGCATTTTCCAGTTCGGAAAATGGTCCAGATCAGACAGTCATTTTCGTAATGGAAATGGTCTAATAGATTGTTGATGTACCATAGACAGCGATTCCCCTTGTGGCTAGTGTGGGGGAATGGTCTAGGACAATCATTCTTCTTGGCAGTCACTATGAGCAGTGGTCAAGTAGAATGGTCCGCGTAGTCGGGCAGTCATTCTTTCGAAGCTCAAAGTTGTGAGCAGTTTCAAAGAATGGTCTGTTTTGGAGGTTGGTGCAGGACAGTCATTTCCATTAGGAAATGGTTCGGACAGTCATTCCCTAGGGAAGACTCATTCTATCCAGGTTGCACTATGATTAGTGCCGGAGGAATGGCCTAGTTAGGTGAATGGTCCAGGTTCAGCAATCAAAGACATGCATTCCCTAGGGCAGACTCATTCTCTCCAGGTTGCACTGTGATTAGTCCCGGAGGAATGGCCCAGTTAGGTGAATGGTCCAGGCTCAGAAATTGGGGACAATTATTCTTCTATGCTTGAGAAGAATAGTCCAGATAGCCCATGGCTGATGTTTTATATTCTGCAGGCAGATGCTCTTCCAGATCTCACAGATGTGAGTGGAAGAATGGCCCAGATGACTCAGTTTATATCATGATATTATTTTATGCACGTTGATATCAGATGATATGATTGCTATGGAGACTGTATGTCTCTGGACAGTAGATGTATGCTACTGCGGTGGATGTGTTCCATTGGTTGTGACTGTGTCACTGATTAAGTAGTCGCGTGCTACTTGGTGTGGTTGTGTACCACTGGATAGTAGTTATGTACTACTATGGATAGACACAGTTGTGTTCTATTGAATGGCATTGTTTTGATTGCCATGAAGACTATCAGTGGTGTTGGAAATGATTACCAACTAGTTGGATAGTTAGTGTGCTAGTGGACAGACATTCTCCAAGCGGAAAATGGTCCAGGACATTTATTCTTCTAGGACGTATGTCTAGATTAGAAGAATAGTCCTTGTAGCCCATGGCGTGGCTTCCAGCATTTGTTGGAATAGTTATTCTTCTAGGACATATGTCTGGATTAGAAGAATGGTTCTTGTATCACTCTATGAAGTGAGTGACTTATTCAGCATCATGCCTGATTACTCAGATGGAGTATAGCTTCGAGAGATGATGCAGTTGATGCTATCAGATGATACTAATAGTGATGATGGTGCTCGTGATCTAATCAGGAGATAGCATGTATGGCTATGATGATGCTACCGGTTGAATGGTATGTTTGTGCTCAAGACCATTGCTTTGAATACCTCCCTAGCTAGGAGGGACTGTTGATATTATGGTAGCTACGAGAGGTATTAACCTCCACGTGTAACCCTGACAAGAATAGAATATTCCGGGAAGCAAGAAGAAACCCTAAAGCATTGACATAACCCTAGAAGACAAGTCGGCTAAAAGAAATATTTAATATTGAGTTTTTAGCCTCCAGAATGAGAAGTCGACCCAGACAGCTAAGAAGGAGCAGTATAAATACAGGACACCAGAGCTCATTTGACACAGCTCAGCTCGCAACTGCAAAAATTCAGGAAGTGCGCAAGTCTGGAGAGTAGCTGCAATTGCAGCTACTGCAACTAGTGTTTTTGGTTTTAGGCTTGGACTCTCTCTTGGTTATGGTTTGGACTTTCTTCTTGGTATGCTAACTCTGGAGAGTGATACGCTACCTTGATTGGCTATTAGGCCTAGGGTTTGCTTCCAGAATTATTCTCTGCCAAGGTTAAGGTGCTCAGGGGTGGCTTCGACCTATGGTTGGGTGACAATATTGCTATATTGTCTATGGTTAAACAAGCACACCTATTGTTTCTAACAGGCGATCCCTCAATCCATCTCTGTCAACATCAATGCCTAGGTCTTTGTGCTTGCACAAATTCTATGGCGCCGAGATTATTGAAGTCACAAGAGTGGAAACCTTATCTTTCATAGGCACGAGACTCCTAATACAACTTAGAGAATCCCAAGCTCCGATACCATATAACGTTAACACAAATACACAAGGAAAACCAAGATTACATACATAATGAAAAAGCAAAAGTTTTCTTATAAAGTGTTACAATCGAGTAAAGTCAATCCACTTTATGAAAGTGGGATAGACCAAGAAACATACTAAAGTGAAATAAAGCATAAAAGCATAAAATAACCTAAAGTCGAAGTGACTATCTAATTGACCATTATAATCCGATATTTATTTTAACGGGAAATCTCAGATTTCTGGATATTGCAAAAATCAAGACAAGTCAGAAGAAAAGCAAACGGTTTTGCAGTTTTCATCATCATGTTTGATGAACCTCTCATAAAGATTACATCCAAAATACTTGAAAATGAAGAAGATTAATACTTACCGAAGAAAGAAAGAAAAAATTGAAGCTTCATGCATGTCAAGTATCCTCAAAACAACAGTGTGTGTGAGCCTTAGAAGTGTGAAATCATGTCATGCAATGTACGTAAGATTTATGGAAGTTTGAGGATATTTCAACTAGTTCTCAAGCATCTTTTTAGAGATTGGAACTCTTTAGGGGCCAGCTGTACTAATTTGATGGCTTCTGGCCACTATTACAACTATCCTATCATGTTTTGAGATTATGTACATGGGGACACGCCCCCTGTGCTCCTTGCACACCTGGGAAGCCCGGAAAAACCTTTTGTGGCATCCTCCATTTTGTGAAATGAGCATCAAAATGTTTCGGCAAGTTTGCAGGACAGTTCGCATTAGTGGAAACACTAATGCGAGGCGTGTGCCCCACCAACCACAATTTTGTCCTCTAATTTTTCAAAAAAGTTAAAACAAAACTTTTAAAAAGTAAACCTAATACTTTAATAGCCTAACTCTCCTTCCTGCAGGTCTTTAGATGTATCATTTTAAGTTTTAAGTTTTCATACCTTTCGAATTTATTTTTTTTAATTTTAGCTGTCCCTCATGATGCTCCCTAAAATTTGGGGGTGTCTCCATAGTACATACATCCCCCATGTGCATTTCCCCACTCCTGCATCCCATGTCTCAAAAACTTGGTGGAACATTGAATATTTACATCAATTTTTTATATTAAGAAATGCACTTTCATATTTTCGATCACTCTGTACAAGATTTGTTATCCAAAACCCCACCTTGAATGTGCTAATCTTGTCATTGTCAATAATACCAAGGACACAAGGGTTTGTAGACACAACCTTTACAAAGGCAAATTTGTATTCAAATTATCTTAAGTTGCATGGAAACAGATATGGATCCGACAGATGTTTTCAAAAGTTAGGACCCAGGTACAGGAAAATCGCATGTATAAAATTATACACACACACACACATATATTGTAAAAAGAAACCTTGAACCAAAAACATAGATATTCAGATCTCCAGATATATTTCACTCCAAATCACTCTCACAAACTCAGAAATGCAAACTGCTATGAAAAACTCATATTTGTGCATTCTAGAATAGGGGGATGGGTTATTTTAGCAACAAAAGTCAGGGTTTTAGGGCCCCACATTCTGCTTACATTCTATTTTTTATTTTATGTTTTTTATGTGTTTTTTGATATGGATTTTTTCGAGGATCTGTCAGCATGACATTTCTGGCAAGCTGGAAATGGATCCCAAGCAAATACTCATGCTTCCAAACTGGAAAGGGATCCACAGGTTCTGGATTTCTCCATAGGTAGATCTGGTCACATAGCAAACTATGCATGCTAAATAGAAAATCGTAAGCTTACTCCTGATATGGAATTAGAAAAACAGTCGATTCTTCACAATAATTGTTCACCAGAAACAAAACATAAAAGGAGCAGAGGTCAAAGGATGCATCACACCAACCATTTTATAGCATGGGATGAGCAAGTGTCAAGAATTCATGTGTACCAAGGTCCAATAAACAATAGAAAAACAGAATTCTGGAAACCAGTGGATACGATAACATAATTATCCTGCAACACTTGTCAGATTTCGTAAAAAAAAGAAATCTCGAAACCAGCAGAAATGATAATATAATTATCCTGCAACATTAATCAGATTCAAAATAATGAGTGTTTTATTAATCAAATACAAAACTACTATAGATGAAACCACAATTCATATAAGGACTTCACCTGGAAGCTGGTGTATGCAAATTAGCACGAATCAAGTATTGTACTACTAACATAAGCAGACACTTTATGGCATGTAATAAAGATGACATGCAGAAAAAACAACTGTCAGAAAGTATAGCATCAAGGAAAATTTGGGCAATTAAGAAATAAAAATATAGCAATAACAATGACTGCAAGCTTGTTGCTAAAAGTCTGAAAATTCAGTACAATAAATTGGGGTCAATCAGAAATAAAAATATGGGAAACGCTTAGTCCATTGGATGTAGCTTGGGTGGTTGCGAGGAATGATTGTTACCCTCCCCACCCAGGTTCAATTCCTTGTGAGTGACATGTTGTGCCCTTAAATGGATCTATAAGATGCTCTTGTTGTTGAGCCCGCAATATTCCAAAAATACTTGGCCTCCATATGTTCTCCCACGGATTTCAGGGGGGTTTTCCGTGGACGTAGCGAGTACCGATATCCGGTGCCATGAACCACATGAAAAAAAAAATATGGGAAATGCTCAAAAGATCAGTTACTATAACTTAAGCCACACTTCTCCGGAAAGTATAACTCATGCCAGAAATAATATTATCAGACAAGGAACTAGTAGACTAGCAAAGATTGCATGCATCCATTCTCTCTCTATGGTTATCTAAATAACAACGCCATTATTTATGCATACAATAAACCACCAAAAAAAAGATAAAATTAAACGTTTCCAAAATAAAGACACAAAATGATAGTTAACAAACAGACTTTTGTAGTCTGGCTGCTAGAATGTTTTCTGTAATATATATATATATANGGCTAGCTTAAGCTAGACACCCAGCACAATGTCAATTATCCTTTTTTTGTTAATAGAAAGCCAAGACCCTTTTCAATGTAAAAAAGATAACCATAATACCATGTCAGTTCAATCGTTGAAGAAATGTGAATGTCCTAATATTATTGCTCATAAAATATAGAAATATGAAGATGTCAAATTCACATTCTGCAACATACAACTTATGTCAAACTTTCAGCTAGGCTTAGGCATAAAACTCCACACAAACAAAGACGGAGACCTCCTCTACGGCACAAGCATTCGATGAACTTTTCAGACAATACAATCCAAATAGCCTATCAGTTTAAATACAAACNTTTCAATGTAAAAAAGATAACCATAATACCATGTCAGTTCAATCGTTGAAGAAATGTGAATGTCCTAATATTATTGCTCATAAAATATAGAAATATGAAGATGTCAAATTCACATTCTGCGACATACAACTTATGTCAAACTTTCAGCTAGGCTTAGGCATAAAACTCCACACAAACAAAGACGGAGACCTCCTCTACGGCACAAGCATTCGATGAACTTTTCAGACAATACAATCCAAATAGCCTATCAGTTTAAATACAAACAAAAAGGGAAAGCTCTGCTTCCAGGTAGTGAAAGATGAATTATTTTCATTCACTATAATGAACTACTCAAAAGAAGAAGAAACAAAATGAAAGCATATTGAAGGAAAGCAAGCACCTCATGTGAAAATATTAACTCGGAAACACCATAAATGTCATAGTCATCATCATAGACTATGTCTTCAAATGGAATATCTTCATGTGAACTACAACCATTTGCATAAAGCCACTGACCATCTTCAATATCTCTGCAATTTGGGCACTGCATTATTCCCTTTGCATTGTAGGCTGACCCAATGCAATCTGCAGAAGAATATCATTAAAGATATATTCTTGTAAGCAAACTGATTAAAATTTACAAGATATTCTCAATGCTTACAAAGCAAATTCCTACAGTAATCATGAGTAGGATATTTACACATCTATCAAAATTCTATTGTATTGAACCACTAACAGGCCAAAAGGGTCATGATAGTTCAGAAAACTGTAAATCATAACTAAGACCTTAAAAATGAAGGCCCGCATTAATAATAATTCTCTATACCCCTCTCCCCAATGAAACTTCTATGGAGCTATCTGCATTAGAAGGTAGATCTCAAGCATGCTTGAACCTTCTCCTATGTAGGCCATAAAGTTGACAAAATAGCAGATAAGAAAGATTTAACAAATGAAAAAGACAGACTATTAAGAATTTTGATATTGCCCTCCCCTCTGGACACATCTGTGAATCCATTGAACAGGGCTACTGTTAGGAACAGGAGTCGGGACTCAGGACCCTGGCTGCTCACTATTCTTCAATCTGTGGGGTTATTGGTCAAACATGCGGCTTGAGGCAGGCTGAACTAAAGAAACCAAACTGGTTGTGATAAAGTCAATGTGTCAGATACAGCTACTGTTAAAAGTACCTGAACCCAGCAGAAGCTTATGGTTATTAAATCAATAGAAGTGCAGACACAATCCAATCAGTGTTGCAGCAACCAGAAACAGAATGTGCTGATGAATGTAAGGATTTAAAGTGTAAATCACCAATTCACAACCAAAACAGTCATAAACCATTAACAGCAAGCAATCCAAATCATAGAGCTAGAACACCAAGATTGTTCAACTGTACATTTATTGCTGGGAAAAAAGAATGAGCTATGAAGGCAAGGATTGAAGCAATGTGAAGAATACAATAAGGATTCAATGATCAAAATTGTGGAACCGTTTACAAGTGAAATGATACAGTGACACACAGACACACACAAAATCAGGTGATCAAATGCATTAAATGAAGCGGTCCCCAATAGTCAAACTGTGCATAGTAGACAAAGATAATTGATCCCTCAAAACCTGACAGCAGGTCAACTAGAGCTGGCACCCACAAGGTCCAATTTGATCACTAGCCCATGACCTTGATGGACATGATCAACTTTGATCACCCAATTGGTCGGGTGCAACAATCCTTTGAGTTGTTCAACTTTGGGCTGCTCTATTTCTTCCATTTCGGATCTTTGTCCACCCAAAGGGCTCTCTGGGGAAGAAGCAGCTGTAGATAGGAAAGGAAGTGCCCCAACAGGTCCTGAACCGGAGATCCCTCACCCTCAAGAGTGAGGTTTCAATTCTGCTCAAGAATCCACCTTTGGTTCCTCGTGAAGACTCCTCTAAAGGTTTCCAAGAGTACAGGTAAAATCTTCTCAGGCCATCCATATGAAGTCACCTTAAAGAATCTTGCAGAATATTTGTTTGGAAATGACTGCTAAATTAAGAATTTTGCTCTGTTCCTCTGGGCCACAACTTCAAAACCTCAATGATAAACAGTCTGGCTGTGCTTCCCTGAGAATTGCTTCTTTCAATTCAATGGAGATTCCACGCCCCTGCAAGGTCTTCTTCTCATGCTAGAACCTCCCAAGAGCGTTCAAGCTCAGTCCTATTTCTTGCAGTTTTTAGTGCAAAATTGAACAAATGGTTCAAGACACTGTGTTGATCTTCAAAACCAACAGGTAAGACTGGTTCAACAATCTGTTCAGAAGGATCTCCCTGGATAAATCAGAAGATGTAAAAGCTTTTTGCCAGCATATTGGCCTAATATAAAACAAAAAAAAATCCTATGCTATCGAACAAGAAATAAGAGGGGAAAATACAACTTTAAAGTTTATCTTAATTATTCTAACCATGCGAATCAGCCCCCACTACCCTAGTTTTGGTTTACATAAAGCCCACTGAATGTACAGATCTATAGGGACTTAACCTGCATGGTGTTGATTTTATTAGTATTTACCTATCTACGGGCTTTGACCAGAATTGTTATGTGTTAAGTTGTACATCTACTTGAAGTTGCTAGAAAATCACAACTACT
>SNQJ01S0004165.1:83791-129138 GCA_010110895.2 Picea sitchensis | reverse complement strand
TGTTTCCCTCTTTCTTACATCATTTCCTGTATGTTGCATTCCACAGTTGGGAAAACAAAAATGCAAAAATATGGTTAATATGGTTGTGTAGGCTGATTAGGTTGAGTTGACTGGACTAACATAATATCTTAACAAAGATGAATTTATAACCTTCTCATTTGCCAACACTTATTTTATCTATCGAGTTAATGTCCTTCCAATCACACTTGAGTGGCTCGTGGCCACATGCCTCACAGCTACTGAACATCATTGTGGACCTCGTTGCCTAGATTATGAGACCTTATGCTTCCTCCAGGTGTGTGGATTTATGGGCCTCTGTGACTAAATGAATTATGCATGTTATTCTTAATGACTATGTGGTCCTTTAATTAACAACTGTTTGACGTGTGCTAATGTTCTCCACTATTTAAGTTCAATCCCATTACATATGGAACAGATAGTGCAAATAACATGTCATTTCATTAAATGAAGAGAGAGATTACACTAACAAAGTTCTCACTAATTGCCCCATGGGCTATGATCTCACAATCCTAGTTTTAACTTGCTCTCCTCACTAAGCTAAACACTACCAACAGGATTACAACATAAGTAAACGACAAAGTGCCAAAGAGGTGGAGGTCGCAAGACATAATGTCCTCAATAGCCATCTTTCTCAAAGTTACTGATATAACAGTTCTTTGTCTCTTAGTCTTTTGAATTCCCACATACGGTTCAACTTATCAATTGGTTCATCTTTCTTACCCTCTGTATTCCTTATATTCCTGGCTTGCTTGGTCTTGAGAAATCTAACCCTGCATCTCGGTCAAATGTGCTTTCGGTCCTCATGGGTGGGGAGGTCAGATAACATAGCATCCTCAACAAACATCTTTTTTTAAATAATTGTTGTAAAAGTTCTTTGTCTCTTGGTCTTCCACATTCTTGCATAAGATTCAACTTCTCAACCAGTTCATCTTCCTCGTGCTCTATATTCCTTCTGATGTTGCTCAGTTGGGTCTTCTGCAATCTAGCTCTGCAGTTTTATCATGTGTGTTTGCAGCCCTCATGGGTCTTCCACGATCGAGTTTTGCAGACATTTCCATTTTCCCAATGATTGGGCATCATAGGCCTCTTCAGCTTTCTAAAATCCAGTTCCACAGTCCTGAATCTTCACAATTGTATCTTGTGCTTACTAGCATCAACAAAGGATTATTTTTATGCGGCTATGCACCGAAAACTACCACCCTCCTTTCATCAATGCATTTGGAGGCATAGCCACTTTTGACAAGTGTTCAACAAACTTCCCCAAAAAGTTGCAAAGTCCCAAAAACACCCTTTGTTCAGGTCAATTTCTAGTTCTCCTCCTTTGAGAACAAAGCCTAAGGATGCTAGCAACTACTCTACAAGCTTGCACCTCTTCAAGTTGATCTACAATTAGTTCTTTTAGAATGTCTACAATACCATCTCCAAGAGTTGTAAATGTTAATATTATGGTAGCTGCGGGAGGTATTTACCCCCATGTGTGAACCTGACGAGAATAGAAGACTCCGGAAAGCAAGAGAAACCCTAATGAGTTGGCTAATAACCCTAGAAGCCTTGTCGGCTCAAGAAGAAAATTTATATCAGGCTATTAGCCTCCAAGAGAAGAAGTCGGCCAGAATTAATAATAATATACTGAACAAACACATACCCAGAAGGAGAAGTCGGCCCCAGCAAACTGGCAGGATTACTATAAATACAGGGCGCCAGTTCTCGTTTGACAACATCTCAGAATTGCAGTTTCCCAGTTGGTGCGCACTGCAGTTGCAGTCTAGTGCGCAGGTTTGGAGGAGGGTTGCAGAGGCAGCTGCAGCAGCAGCTAGTTTCAGTATTGGCTTGGATATCTCTTGGCTAGGGTTTGGAACATCTGATCAGTCTTTTGTGTTGCGCTATCCTTGGGGAGAGATGCGCTGTCCTTTGTTTGGCTATCTAGCCTAGGGTTTGCTTCCAGAGGAATTCTCAGTCAACGTTAAGGTGCTCGGAGGGAGGCTTCGGCGTGTGGTTGGGTGACGAGGGTATCGTCAATGGTAAAACGAGCACACCATCTTCTATATTCTAACAGTAAATGCTCAAATCTTTGTTGAACAATAAGATGTGATCAAGATAGAAAACAACGAAGGAATCTGAATAGTCATAACTATTCATCCATCAATCTCATGAATGCGGTTGCAGCATTGCACAAAACAAATGGCATTACCAGCCATTCATAAAGACCTTGCTTCATTTTGAAGGTTATCATTCATCTATCTTCATCTCTCCTGACAGACCTAACCTAATGATATCTGAATTTTAGATCCAGCTTTGTGAAGTAGCGGGCTACCTAAAGCTAATCAAGTGAATAGCCGAATGGTAACAGTGGGTATCAGTTCTCTATGGTGTTTTTGTCCAATGCACAGTAATCAATACACATTTTCCACACAACATCCTTCTCTTTAACTAATACCACCAACGATCTACATGGCAACACACTTGACTTGATTACTCCCAACTCAATTAACTCCTACACTTGTTTTTTAACTCCTCACTCTCCAACAATGAGGTTCTGTATAGGCCATTGATTGGAAAGTTTGACTCGACAAGAGCTCTATCTCATGTTCTCAGCAGGGTCTTCCCTTCAAGAATTATCTCCTTGCATTTCACAAGCAAATTATATAATTACTACTTTTGCTACATTGTCTAAAGCGACTCTGCATGGGAGACAAGTGTTTGTTACGTTTTGTGTCTGAACTCTGCCCATAATCAAGATTCAAAACAAACTTGTAGCTAGCATTGAACGGCCTCTTTATCTGTTTTGCAGAGATTAATGAGAATTTGTTCATACCATGTGACGCTTGCCACATTTCCTAAGGTGGCATTTGTTTGCTCACCTCGTGAATATTGCATTGAGGTTCTGTATAGGCCAATGTTTGGAAAGTTTGACTCGACAAGAACTCTATCTCATGTTCTCAGCAGGGTCTTCCCTTCAAGAATTATCTCCTTGCATTTCACAAGCAAATTATATAATTACTACTTTTGCTACATTGTCTAAAGCGACTCTTCATGGGAGACAAGTGTTTGTTACGTTTTATGTCTGGACTCTGCCCATAATCAAGATTCAAAACAAACTTGTAGCTAGCATTGAACGGCCTCTTTATCTGTTTTGCAGAGATTAATGAGAATTTGTTCATACCATGTGACGCTTGCCACATTTCCTATGGTGGCATTTGTTTGCTCACGTCGTGAATATTGCATCTTTGTCCCACATTTAGGGACTATCCACTATTTTGGACTTTGGAACATCTGAACTATTTGAGACTTTGATGCCCATTGTTCAATGTTTAAATATATGTTGTACAATATACTTATATGGACTTGTAATGAAATGGAAAATCCTTGATTTTTTGTGAAGCTTCAAAATATAATGTCAAGTTATTATCGAGTTTTGTTGAGTTGCCAAGTTGACTCTACTAGGTAGGATTGTCAAGTCCAAGTCTTCCATCTTTAGTTCTATTGAAAAACATGGTTGGATTGATGCCTAGCAATTGATTGTTGGGAGCAAGAGAAAAACACCCTCTGCCTAAAGGAACAATTACATGAGGCAATTAATGAGATGGGCCATTTAAAATCATGCAGTTTAATACAAATGCAATCCTTGTTTGCAATGTTGCTAGCGTATTGGTGGAAAAAAAGGTAAAGCATATATTTTGGACTTTCGTATTGTGCAAGCATAAATAATGTATCTTATGTCGACCTCATATTCGACTACAACCAACTCTTATTATGTCATTAATGCAATCGGTTGGGCATTAATGTGATCATTTATTGTATTACTAGGTTATGGTTAAGAATGACCTAGTCAACTTTGATATGAAGACTCAATAACCATCTTGGGGAGTGTGCCCTACTTATGTGGACCCATAACCCCTCTTGGGAAGGGTGCCCTACTTCTTGACAATGAATAAATACACACTCAAGTATCTGAGCTATTTGCTCTAATATCAAGGGGTTAAGCCTATAGGCACTTATACATGGCATTTCTCTCTATCTTTTGTTGTATTCTTTAAATGGGTTCTATTAGCTCTCAAACTCTACCCTGGGAGGAAAAGTCCTAACCTCAATAGGAGAGCCTAGAGGTACAACAAGAAAGCTACCCATTGTCACCTTGATAGCCTTGCCCCACACTTTAGACTAAGGAAACTAAGCTACCCTAGCCTAAAAGGGGATCCCTAAAGGTCTATCTAGCACAATCAGTTGTAGCAATGAAGAGTTACTTAGACTAGATTGACTAGCAACTTTCACTCACTCTCAATGATTAAAGGTAAGTTAAAACATGCAAGTGTTGCTATATTAAACAAGCCTATAATGATATGAAAATGAGATTAGTGTGTTTGTATTGTAAAGTGTGATTTATGCTTGGAAAATAGAGAAAAATGAATTTGCTCAATTTCAATAGCTCAAAGAAACATCCAGATGCTAAAGATGTTTCATCTAGAGCATGAGATGCAATCATAGGATATCATTCATTCACCATGTGCATTTGATAATCATCAAGTATTAAAGATTAAGAGAGTTGACTATTGTCAAGATACCATCCATATCAATGAGAGCATTTGCCAACAGTGAAGTACAATTCTGATTTAGGAACAGCAAATGAGGAACCAAGTTTATTCAATGACATGTGACTATCAAGTGAAATGTTAAGCTTCATCAACCACAAACTTCATGCTCATATGCCAGTTCAGTGCTCTCAATTTACCGCTGTTTATGAGTGAAATTTAGGACAGCAACATGAAATTAAAGCATGAGATTATTAGTTGCTATACCAAACCAGAAGATTATGAAATTAGTCTGCTCATTTATGAAACAAGCTTGCTGCTGTTATGTATTACAGTCAGGACAGCAGATTTATGGATTATGTTCCACTTAGATAGCCATCAAATGATCACAAAACCATCAGAATTTAGAGTGCATTGATTATGTGTGTTTGAATAGATTATAACCATGAAAAACAGTGATCCAAAAATGTGTTAGGACATTCCAAATTATGACATTTAATCAAGTGAACAGTGAGCAATCCATTAGTATTCAGAGCACACTTTTTATGAGTGTAATGTATGCGTTTGAGCAGATTTATGAAAAGCAATGATGAACAGTTAACAGTCCCTACAAATCAAGATATCAAACACTATGTATGTACTATGGACTGTGTAATGCACCAGCAGAGACTTATTGTGCTCAGATATATGGATTAAGGTGTGATTGAAGTGTTGCACATTATTAGATCTGCCATCAAAGTTAGATCTACAACAAACTAGAATCCTCAACATCAATGATAAACAGTGAAATGAGCTGAATATTAACCAAATCGCTTCCCTAAATGACCAAGTCGTTCCATAAATAAGTGCATCGATTTGTTAGGAGAGAGACTCGAAATTATGTATGTGTTAAACCATTGCAAGGAAATAGTGTATCAAGCCAAAACGTTGACCAAATAGAGCATTAACCACGAAATCTGCATGCTTAGATTGTCTTACTTAGTGAGAAAAACATTACATCATTAATGGCATTGATTACTTAATTCAAGTAAATGAAAATAGCTCAACATTGTTATTTGAAACAATGAACCTTTGTTATTGGAGCAAGATCAACATTAAACCATGTAGTTTTCCAAACATTAACAAGATAACTCGTAGGAAAATATATGATTTAAGCACCTTAGAGTTATTTGCAAAAGGATGGTCAGATCTATAAATGTAGCAAGTTAAAATAAGATCTATACCCAAGATTTCAGCTAGCTTACTTATGCAAACCTTTATGATTATGAAGCATGAGATAAAGGATTAGCACAAGTGAGATGCAAACTAAAAGATATAGTAATCAAAATTAAACTTAGATCTAACAATCTAAATCAATAATTAACCTTGAAAGTGTTAGAATATTGTGCTTGTTTCACCATAGACAATGCGACACCATTGTCACCCAACCATAGGCACAAAGCCACCCCCGAGCACCTTAACCTTTGACAGAAAGAATGATTCTGAGAAGCCTCACTAGAACCAATAGATAAACCAGGGTAGCGCACCTTCTCCAGAGGTAGCACACAAGATAGAGTACCAAAAGACTGAACATGGAATTACTGCACACTTATAGCTCCTCCTCAACACTTGTGCCTTGCTTCTGGATGAGTGAGTGTGTGTACAAATGAGTTGGAGCGCCTCCTATTTATACTAAACTGGCCAAGTGAACAAGTGTCTCTTCAAGCAGGGTCGACATATCTTTTCTGCATATAATACTTCAATATTACTTATTCTGCTAAGCCGACTTGTCTTCCGGGGTTTTCACACATCTGTTTAGGTTTTCTCTTGCTTCCGAAATATTCTATTCTAGTCAAAGGTTTATCCATGGAGGTTAATACCTCCCGCAGCTACCAAAACATCAACACTCTCTCTTAGCTAGGGAGGTATTTAACCATGATGTTCCCTTCTGGTCTTCATAGCCTTGCTTGCTATGCCATGATCCTCTCGTCATGGTTATGCAAACCATGCTACTGGTAGCATCATTACGTCACACATGGCTACACCCATGTGGACCTATCAATCTCGTCTAGGGGCCACAACCCGCTAGAGAACACTAGAGCTACACCTCGTAGTGTGTGTCACCATCATCGTCATGGGATACACCCACATGACGTGCTCACCCATGTCATGAGTATCATCATTACTATCATCATTATCCATCTATCTCACATGGCATGGACAAGACCTACATGGTCTTGTATACCGGTAGCATCAACAAAGATACACAGGCTATCTCATGATCACCCAGATCATATTACGGGCAACACCATCACAGCCATACAAGTTCTCGACTACACCACTAGCGTACCAAACTGTCTCACTGGTGTGGCAACAACTCGGCATACCAGACCATCTCACTCGAGTAGCCTACAGCTCGGCATAAAACCTACAACTCGACATGAAGCCTACAACTCAGCACAAGGCCTACAACTCGGGATGAAGCCTACAACTCTACACGAAGCCTACAACTCGGCACAAAGCCTACAACTCGGCACAAAGGCCTACAACTCAGCACAAAGGCCTACAACTCGGCACGAAGCCTACAACTCGGCATGAAGCCTACAAGATCCTTCTTTTCGAATTCTACCATCAACTCCCTCTAACTGAGAAAATCCTCGAACCACGCTTCCATCTGTTGTATGCCCCTATGCATCCTACAAAGTGTCATGAAACCTTGCTTCTTCCGGATCATTGACTCCCTCTGAAGTTTGAGTCCCTCTAAGTCCTTTCAAGTCTTGCTTTCTGTGGTAACCTTCCTGGAATACGTAGGATAACCTGCCCAAAACAGGAACAACAAAAGAAAAAGTATTTCCAAAATAATAGCATTTTATATAAGAACATATCAATTTCATGGTAATTCATTATAGCATTACCAAGGTGTCATGCCTGAGAACAAGAACAAGAAATATCTCCTAGAAGAGTTGTTAGTTCATATTGCAATTAAGTACAATAAGCATTTATATTAATAGTACATGCTACTAAGTATTCATTAATTCCTGGCATTAATAAAATCTAAAGGATTGCAATACTTAAGCAGCAATAAAAATATCAAACCTGATATGCAAACTTGGAGTCTGGCTATTATTCCGCTTGAGTTGCTTTTCTTCTCAGACAAGTATTCTTTCCAACCTGGAGAGTGTGTTGTTCCTCTGAATGTATTAGATCTTAGATCTTTCTAGCTCTACGATTGCTTCTTGGACAAAGATCGCTTCTCTTTCCAGACATTTAGATCTGCAGTAGTTGATTTTTATTGTTTCTCCTATTCCACGTTCATGTGCTTGGACGCTCCAAAAATCAAACTCTTTATCCTTTGACGCCTGCTCTTCAGTCTGTGGTTCCATAATTTTGCCCTTTGTTCTTTGCAAGGATGATGACAATCCTTGTCTTCCATGCTCTACCAAGAGACCATGCTTCTGCTATGCCACTCTGATTTTATGGGGGAAGTCATGACTGTCTTTGACTTTGACCTTGACCAGTCTTTTGACTTTGACTAGTCAAACCTTGACTTTAACCAATCAAACTTTGACTTTGATGAGTCAAATGTTGACTTTGACTCAAAAAAAAACAATTTTGACGTTTTTGATGGTTGAGGGCACCAGGAGATGCGCTGAGTTAGGGCACACTAGGATATCCAAGAATTATGCCAAACGCTTCACTTAAAGTGCCCAAACAATCAGGTTAGGGTTTGTTGCTGCTGCAAGATCTGAAACCCTAGCTGCAACTGCAATTGTGCTACAACGAGCTTGACAGAGAGTTGCGGATCTACCTTCCAGTGGTTAGACTGTTCCAAAGGTGGTGTGGGCCCATAACCTGTTAGAATATTGTGCTTGTTTCACCATAGACAATGCTACACCATTGTCACCCAACCATGGGCACAAAGCGACCCCCAAGCACCTTAACCTTTGACAGAAAGAATGAATCCGAGAAGCCTCACTAGAACCAACAGATAAACTAGGGTAGTGCACCTTCTCCAGAGGTAGCGCACAAGATAGAGTACCAAAAGACTGAACAGGAAATCATTGCACACCTACAGTTGCTACAACTCCTCCTCAACACTTGCGCCTTACTTCTGGATGACTGAGTGTGTGTACAAATGAGTTGGAGCGCCTCCTATTTATACTAATCTGGCCAGGTGAACAAGTGTCTCTTCAAGCAGGGTCAACCTGTCCTTTTCTGCATATAATACTTCAATTTTACTTATTCTGCTGAGCGAACTTGTCTTCCACGGTTTTCACACATCTGTTTAGGTTTTCTCTTACTTCCGGAATATTATATTATATTCAAAGATTTATCCATGGAGGTTAATACCTCCCGCAGCTACCAAAACATTAACAGAAAGAACCTTAGATTGCTTGTAAAACAAAAACTTAAAAGAAAAGGAAATTTTAAATCGAGATTTAGAAAAGAAGAGAAAAAGCAATTGCTACCATTGGGCATGGAGTCTTAGCCACTCCTTGAGTAGTTGCCCTCTTTACCTTCTATATTGAAGTCCCCACACATCTCTTGGAGAATGCTTGGTGAGCTCATGAAGATTACGAAAACCTGAACTATACAAGATTCATAGGGAGGCTAAACTAACAATAGATTCAGCCTAGGTATTCAAACTTAAATAATTAAAGCATAAATCTAGGGTAAGAAGTTAAAACCCTAAGATATTCAACTTCAATACTAAGATCTAGCTTAAAAATTCACAAAGGAAAAAAAACAGACATTCATCATACCTTATTTGCGTTGTTTGTATTGCAATAGCCCTTTCTTCAATGTTTCTTGCATGCCAAAATCCCTTCAATAATTAACCTAGAACATCTTTACTCAAGAAAATAAAAAAGAAACTAGACCAAAACTGAGCAATATGTGTCTTCCAATCTATTCCAACCATACCAAATGAGATAGGAGCCCTCCTTATATAGATAAGGCACCTCACAAAACCATGAGCAACAAACCATGTGTTAACACAATACCATGTGCCAATATAACGTGCTTAAGCAAAACCATGAGCTAAAACAAGAGGCACTCTCAATACCATGGTCTAAAACCATTTTGAGCCAATAAAATAATATATCATGAAATAACCACCTCAACCAACTCAAACATGTGAGTGGACTAGTCAAATGGAAGAGGTGCGCCCCACAAGAGAGAGAAAGTGTGCCCTCCACATGTTCACACGTGTGACTACAAAACGTGGCAATAATTTTCGCGCAACAAATTCCAACAGCAGTGTAACTAGGTCAATTTTTGCCTAATTTTCTATTATAACCCCATCTTGGAAATCCCGTGGCAATTTTATAGTCGATGGCACTCATTTGGCATAATTCTAGGAACTCTATCAAAAGATAACTGCCCCTGAAGTGGCTGCCCTAAAAAATGTGCTAAAATCAACTCATAACAACCTCTAACCACCCACATGTGTGAGAATATTCCACCAAGTGGCTCATGCATGCTCCATATGTTGACGAGCGTATAAATGCCAGTGCAGACACCTCTATGATGATGTGGCATCCTCATCATTGTCCACTATGTTGTCACAGATCCCAATGCAGTGACAAATCCCAAGAAAATTTACAAGGATCCCAATGTAGGTAGATATGGTTGAATATAGGTACACTGATCCCAATGTAGGTAGATATGGTTGAATATAGGTACATTGATCCCAATGTAGGTAGATATAGCTGAATATAGGTACATGGATCCCAATGCAAGCACACGGATTTTAAGGCATATTGCACGGATTCCAATGTGGGGCACCCACCTATAATGATGCATCAAGCTTCAAAACAAATCATTAGGCAACAATCATTAAGTAATATCCTCTAACAACAACTTCACATAGGTTAATTTTATAAATTGCCTAAGTTTACCATGGTGGGACAACTTCACCACTATTACATGTGTCAATTTCCTAGGAAAAAAGGTATTTCTTAAGTAATTTGGTTAGAGATAGGTAAATTTGATGAATGATTGATGGAAAAAGGAAGGGAAACTTTATGTTTTGACCTTCAAAGTCATTTTTGATGATGTAAAAGGTCTTTTATTGGTCCAACTGGCCTTTTTGAGCTAGAAATCTTCATTTTTTGTACTTGTAAGCCTTTGAGAGGGAGCTTTGCTTAGGGTTACCACCTCGGCACCTTTTTATTACCCCTTTTTATACTTTCTTTGATTTTTCTTAGTCTTTTTTCTTTAGATATGCGTTTTTAGCATAGGACCTTGGGGTTGGGCCTTTTAATGAGGTGGCATAGTTCTAGTCTTAATATTTTCTTATTTTCCAACATTATTACTCTTCACCTCTAGCCTTTTTAGCTTTATTTTTTACTTTGACTTACATTTTCTTCATTTAGACCTTGCTGGATGACATTTGATGAGCCAAACATAAGCAGGGATGGTATTTTTTTTTTATGAACGGGATGGTAGTGAAAGGGAAAGGGAGGAAAGTGTTAGATGTGGTTAGGATATGGATATGCTACTCAACCAAATCACTAGTAGTACAATTACTCCTAAGTCGAGTAAGTCATGACATACTTATCTAAGGACAATTATGTCCCCCCATGGTAAAACGAGACAAAATAATAAAATTATTAACGTTAAGAAGTGTTATAAGATCTAACCAATGTTTATTACTTTCATGACAAGATCAGAAACCATCACACCACTTCTAAGCAGGAAACCCACACACAAAATCATAGCACATCAATGGAAAATATGAAGCATGAAGTACCATCTGCGCAAGCACATATCATCTAAGGTGTAAAGCATAGGAGTTGATATACCACAGTAGACTCATCTGAAAGAACTCATGGATGATGTGAGGTTAGAAGGACTGGAAGATCAGGTTGGAACTGGTAGATATGAGCAGTAGAGCTCATCCAAGCAGCATCAATGCACCCCTAAGACGGTGATATGGAAGTAGTTTCCCTTGAGGGGCCAACATGTTCATCAACTAAGTCTATGAAGCGTTAATGTGATGTGTTTATCCATGCTCAATTGGTATCAGAGATGTGGTTGCAAGAAGAGTAAAACTAATGTCATGTGCAACTTGATTTGAATTTGTTTGTGTATGGGAGTGTGTGATTTTGATGTAGCTACAACAAGTTTGTGATATGTTGAGTATAGTTGTTGTGTGCCCTAGTTTGTAGCAACACCTATTGTGATCATGCGATGTCTTTTTGAGCCTCAATCCCATGGTATTGGTGTTGTTTAGATTTCCCTAGCCAGAATTGTGAAGTGCATTATTGGGCATCTTCCTTGATGAGATCTAGGTTGGCTTGAGGATGAAGCTACTAGATAGACAGCAGGGATGGTTCATCAACTACAAGTGAAGTCAATTGATTGGTTGATTTGAGAAGACGAATTAAGTGTCGGATAATACTATCCATTGGCTTGTTGATTGGAATGAAGATGGATTGGTGGTATAAAATATCTAGAATGTTCTTACTATAGTAAAACCGCGTAGGAGTTTGGGTGTGATTCTGTGTTTTTGGCACTCACTAACAAAAGTCGATTACTAGCATCTTGTGGTCCATTGAGTATAATGTTTTTTTATGGTTGAGACTACCTTACTATGGTGACGTGTTATCAATGAGAGCGAATCATATCCACTATTGTCATAGATGGGGTTGTTAGACATTTAACAAAAACTGAATTACCAATAACCTATGCCTAGTGCAATTCTTAGACTAAATTGACTAAACCATGCCCACACTATAATTCCAACCTGAAGTCACGAATAAACTAGAGCCTTGAAGTGGTTAATTGATTGGTGATTTCTAGCCAATACATATGCATTGTTGAGAGTTATTGTGCATTGTTGTGTGGTCTAGCCTATATGCCATTTGGTAAAGTCTGAAAACAATTGTGAAGGAAGTTTGAGTACCTAGGCATGGTCCCAACCACAGTGGAAGAGTCGACTAAATCATAAGCAATGATATCGACAAGTAGAGTAATCAATTTTTTCCATACTAACAATTTGAGTCTTTTATTTAAGTGTGGCCATTTAGTTATATTTGCCCAATCTATCATAATATGTTGTAGTAGAATAGCCTAGGGATCAAATCTTGTTGGCTCCATATTTTTGTGTGGGTTGATTATTTTATGGCACCTTGTTACTTTGGAAAAACATTTTCTTTATTTTTTACTATGGAAGAAGATTTGGCTCTTCAAATGCTCTAGGCAAAAAAAGAAATAGTTTGTGCCACGAAAGTAAGCAAAAACCAAATTGTTTTGTTGCTAGAAACCATTTCTATGCTCAATGAGCAAGTCATTGAACTTCGCAATGAAGCTATCTCTTTACATGATATCAATGCCTATCAACAGGCTACCATTATTCATTTGCAGAAAGAAAATGCAGAACTCAAGAAGCAGAATAGTTCAATGCAAATTTTGCTCCTCCTATTTTTGCATCTTGTTCTGCACTAGTGGGCACACCCAATCTTTCCTCAACATTGGTGAAATACGGGAGAGAGTTGACATGATGCAAGAGGATACTCAACTTATATCACATGACATTCCTTCCTCTTCCTTTGATGCTTTAGTGACTACTCAAACATCAATATATCATAGGACATCACTTCCTCTTCCTTTAATGCTTTGGTGATTACACATGGACCATGACCATCACCTCCTAACTTTGAGCCACATACTTGAGGCACTGGGCCCAAATTGCTTTGTCAAATGGGGTATACTTGTGGTGGGCTTGGTATGCATGGACAAGGCATTGTTGCTCCTATTGAGTTTGTCATGATACTGATGAGAGTAATCCTTGGATATGAGACTTCATCACCATATGCGAGTCATCCACTAATTTGCATAGGTCCTAGGACTTTGAACCATCCATTGATGTTATTCCAAATCTTGAGTCAATCACCTCTAATGATTCTACTACTATTAAGCAAGAATCACATCCTACACCTTCTCTTTAGCAAGAATAGAATTCTTCGCTATCAACATCTCAATCGTATTAGCGCCCTAACCAACTTGACCAAAGGGATTGATTTGTGCCACCAACATCTCAACCATATCAACACCCTAACAAGCTTGACCAAAGGGATTCATCTATGTATTGAAATTTCTCTTGGCAGGGTGGCAACTCTTCTTTCAGATCAGTAGAGAAGAGGCATATAAGGAAAAATCTTGGATCAATGCCAACTACTAGGGTTTCTTGGGGCTAGATTGATGATTGGTCATGGAAACAATTGGGCAAGATGTTTGAAGACTTCATATCAATGTATTTTCTCCATTGTGAAATCATACAATCATCATTGCACTTCTTGATTGATTGACCAAAAAGCAGTATTTTGCTCATGTTCAACGCTCGAGAGGGATGTATCTTGTAATGTATGCCTCCTCTCCAAAGCCCTCTGTTCAGATTAAGGGGGGATATTGAACCTGGGAGTGTAATCTTCATTTTTAGCTACAATCGTATTTATACTGAGTTGGGTATCCATAAACCCACTCCTAGATATTTGAGCAAGCTATATTTGAGGTGGGTATCTATAAACCCACTCTCAACTATATTCAAGTTGGGTATCTACAATAAACCCACTCAACATTTGGGATCCTCGATTGTATTAGAATTGGGTATCTATAAACCCACTCTTCTTCAGATTTTGGCTACAACCAATATTATATAGCACTAGGTATGTATAAACCCACTCTTTAGTGTATTTGAGTTGGGTATCCATAGGCCCACTTTCATAACGGTTGACCCTATTTTGAGTTGGGTATCCATAAGCCCACTAACCATTATATCTCGTTCATGATCAACACTTGTATTCGAGTTGGGTATCCATAAACCCACTCTCAAATTGCATTTGAGCTCTCTCATATGTATTTAGGCTCTCTCATGTATATTTGTGTTGGGTATCAATAAATGCATTCTGAAGGTGTGTACGAACTTCCTCAACAATAATCAATGTCTCTCGGTTGTATTGGAGTTGGGTATTCATTAACCCACTTTTCTCCATATTTTTGGCCACAACCAATCTTATATTGAGCTAGGTATCCATAAACACAGTAGTCATATTTTGGCCACTGTCAACCTTTGTATTGAATTGGGTATCCATAAACCTGCTCTCTTTTTGTCAATGTTCAACGGGGATGCTTCTCACAAGGTCAAGGGCAGTCCCCCTGCACTTCCCACGCCCCTGAGACAGGGGCAAACCTAGCGAAATGTTTCGCCATGCCCCCCAATTTTGTGCGACTCGGCAAAACACACAGTGAAATGTTTCGCCAATGTGCAGGACGCGTTTTGCAAAATGGAGGTTATGTTTCGCCATGACCCCATATTGCGCAACTCGACGAAATGCACAATGAAACATTTCGCCAATGTGCAAGACACATTTCGCAAAATGAGGGGCTTCTGAGTGCCATCCCCCCAAAAATGTGGGACGCTTGGGCACACCCCCCCCCCAAACCAAAAAACGCAGGACACTCTGGTGTCTCCCCACAATTTTTGTCCAGGAAAACCCAAAAATTAAAATTTTAAAAAAAAGTTAAAAAACAATGGAAGCAAAGAATCACTGCATAATGATGAATTTACATGGGATGAATTGTTATGTTGGGATTTTTGTTTTTTTTTAACTTTACAGACATGGTCCCCTATGTTAGGGACCCCAACATCCCCCTGTTCCCTTTGAATTTCCCTAAAATTTGGGGGGTGTCTTCGCACATCCCCCATGTGCATTTCCCTGCTCTCGCATCCTGGAAACTTGGTGGAACAATGCCTTTTGTATTTCATCATTGTTGATATTATGGTAGCTGTGGGAGGCATTAAACCTCCACGTGTAACCCTGACAAGAATAGAATATTCTGGGAAGCAAGAAGAAGCCCTAAAGCATTGAACATAACCCTAGAAGACAAGTCAGCCAAAAGAAAATAATTAATATTGATTTTTTAGCCTCCAAAAAGAGAAGTCGGCCCAGACAACTAAGGAAGAGCAGTATAAATACAAGATGCCAGAGCTCATTTGGACACACACAGCTCGCAACTGCAGAAATCTAGTGCGCACTGCAAAAATTTAGTAAGTGCGCAAGTCTGGACAGTAGCTGCAATTGTAGCTACTGCAACTTGTATTTTCAGTTTTAGGCTTGGACTTTCTCTTGGTTATGGTTTGGACTTTCTGCCTTGTGCGCTAGCTCTGGAGAGAGGTATGCTACATTGATCGGCTATTAGGCCTAGGGTTTGCTTCCATAATTATTCTCTGTCAAGGTTAAGGTGCTCGGGGGTGGCTTCGGCCTATGGTTGGGTGAGAATATTGCTATATTGTCTATGGTTAAACGAGCACACCTACTTTTCTAACAGGTTATGGACCCACACTATCTTCGGACAATCTAACCATTGGAAGATAGATTGGGAGGATTTGTTCAGTTACAGTTACAGTTGCAGTTGCAGTCAAAGTTTTTGTTACAACAACGAAACCCTAACCATCTTGTTAAGGCACCTTAAGTGAAGAGATTGACCTAATTTCTGGATAGCCTAGTGCGCCCTAATCTAGCGCACCTCCTGGTACTCTCAGCAAGCTATGACGTCAAGTTTGAGTTTTTGGTCAAAGTCAAAGGTTGACCAAGCCAAAGCAGTCATGACTTACTCTATGAAGTCAAAAAACAAGTTAGAAGAGGCTTCTAACTTCAAAGCATGTAAGACAAGGATTGACCTCATCCTTGCCAAGAATAAAGTGTTGGATATCGTGAAAGGAAAGATAGTGGAACCACAGTTTGAAGAAGGAAAAGAGAAGGAACCTCAGAACGTTGCAGTTATGGAGAAGTTCAAGGACAATGACATCAATGCCATGACTTGATACCCTACATCTCTCATCTTGACTCATCTGAGAAGATGTACGATGCCCTAACTAATCTCTTCTCAGTCAGAAAAATTGGACAAGTAATGAGTCTGAAGAATGAGCTTCGTGACACAAAAATGAATGATGATGAAAGCATAACATCATACTTTGTGAGAATCTCTCAGTTAAGCTATTGAAGAAATCATTTCAAGGAACTAGTAAATATAGTACTCAACAACCTTCCCAAGACATGGGATGCATTTTCCGCAAGCATGAACACAAGAAAGGAGTATCTCACATTTGAAGAACTTTGGACTTGTTGTGCACAAGAAGAATCAAGGATTAGCACAAAAGAGAAATCCCAAAAGAAATACGATGATCAAGCCTTCACAGCAAAATTCAAGAATTTCAGGAATAAGAAGAAGTTTGGCTTAAGGAAGGAAACAGAGGAAGCATCAGTTGCCGAAGAAAGGGAACCCTCAAAGAAGGCCAAGCAGGGTAAAACAGACTTCTTCTTCTAAGTCAAGGTAACAATATTCTTCAAAGTTCTTGTACATATCATGTTTACATAGTTTATGTACATATCTTGCATATCTATTTCTTAGAAGATAAGATGTTCAAGTGAAACAATACCTATGGAAGAATAACAAGATAAGGATTGTTATCACGATGACTACAAGTCAAGCAATACACACGAAAAGATGAAGTACGATGACAACCCTTGGTAACAATTCCTGTGGAAGCTATCATATAATTAACAACTGCCAGATAAGCCGAAATCAGAATCAAACTTGAAAGAGACCCAGAAGAAGTCAAAACAGAAAGAAGTCAGCAATCAAGAAGAAATTAGAAAAAGACTTGTGACACTTTGCAGAAGGCAATAAGGATGCAGACGGAAGCGTGGACTCTCTTAGATGGAGGGAGTTGATTACAGAATTCCAAAAGAAGAGCATGCATTCATGCATGAAGCAAAGATTAGGAAGGAGCTAATCCTAAATGATATGATCCATTGAGGATTATGAAGTATCTGTCCATGTTCCAATTGAAAGTAGAAGCCATGATAAACAGCACGTGTTCAATTTGACTCTAGAAGAAGTCTTCTTCGAAAAGAAGCCTTAAAGTATCCTTGGTCGTCCATCTACATCCATGATTCTATGATGAAAGGAAGAAGATGGAATCTTCAGGGCATATAGAAGAACCCATGGACCCAAGAGCTAAAGAGAGACATGAGGAAGAACATGAAGATTCCAAGAAAGAAAGAAAAGCAAGAACAACCAGTTATTATACCAAGAATCACAAGACTACCAGTTTTGGTTTCCACCCACTAAGAAGCAATCAAGCAGAAGAAATGGAAGTTATGATAAAGAACAGTGTATGTAAGAAAATGTGAAAAAGACTTCTGAATGGAACCATTGCAAGATTCAAAGTTTCTTCCAGAAGGAGGGAGAAGACTATGACAACAACTTGCTCCAATAAACGAGATATACCTCTTGTAGTATTCATGGATTGGAATTTACATGTAAAAGACTGTTCTTCCTAATAAAGCAAGTGAGAAAGAAGCTTATACCAGAAAGAGACCCATGTATGCAATTAAAAGAAGACCTTGTATGGATTCAAACAACTAGATGCAGAGTATCTCATATACAGAAGAAGTGGGATGATGGATTGATAATCCATGGCAAACTCTCATGATGACAGAAGAAGTGCTACTTGGATATGTTTTAGTTTGAGCCTTGCCACGATGTCATGAGCTAACAGAAAATAGAAGTGTTGAATTCGACTATGATATATTGTAATGATCAAAGCTATATGAAGCCTTCAAAGAAAACCAATGTTCCATGACAGACCGAAGTACATTGAGATCAAGCATTATATTCTCCGTGATGAAGTCCAAAAAAGAGAAGTGGTTCTCCAATATATCTCCACAGATGAGCAGATAGCAGATAATTTGGTAAAGCCTCTGTCCAAGATGAAAAGTTTGCGTACTCAAGAAACAAGTTGGGGCTCGTGGAGACGAATTCCTTATTGAAAAAGGAAGAGATTACTCCCAGGTTGGGAAGGAGCACTGATATGTTATTGATTTATGGACAGTCATTTTTCAGTTTGAAAAATGGTCCAGGATGAGCAGTTCCTTTCCAGTTCGGAAAGTGGTTTGAGATTTCTGATGGACATGCATTTTCCAGTTCGAAAAATGGTCCAGATCGAACAGTCATTTTCGTAATGAAAATGGTCCGATAGATTGTTGATGTCCCATAGACAGCAATTCCYCTTGTGGCCAGTGTGGGGGAATGGTCTAGGATAGTCATTCTTCTTGGTAGTCACTCTGAGTAGTGGTCAAGTAGAATGGTCTGCCTCATCGGGCAGTSATTCTTTCGAAGTTCACAGTTGTGAGCAGTTTCGAAGAATGGTCAATTTTGGAGGTTGGTGCAAGACAGACATTTCCATTAGGAAATGGTCCAGACAATCATTCCCTAGAGCAGACTCATTCTATCCAAGTTGCACTATGATTAGTGTCGGAGGAATGGCCCAGTTAGGTGAATGGTCCAGATTCAGCAATCAGGGACATGCATTCCCTAGGGCAGACTCATTCTCTCCAGGTTGCACTATGATTAGTGCCGGAGGAATGGCCCAGTTAGGTGAATGGTCCAGACTCAGAAATCAGGGACAGTTATTCTTCTATGCTTGAGAAGAATAGTCCAGATAACCCATGGTTGATGTTTTACCTTCTGAGGGCAGATGCTCGTCCATATCTCACAAATGTGAGTGGAAGAATGGCCCAGATGACTCAGTTTATATCACGATATTGTTTTATGCAAGATGATATCAAATGATATGATTGTTGTGGAGACTCTATGTCTCTGGACAGTAGATGTATGCTACTACAGTGGATGTGTTCCACTGGTTGTGACTATGCGTCATTGATTAAGTAGTCGTGTGCTACTTGGTGTGGTTGTGTACCACTAGATAGTAGTTGTGTACTACTATGGATAGACACAGTTGTGTTCTATTGAATGGCATTGTTCTGATTGCCATTAAGACTATCAGTAGTGTTGGAAATGATTATCAGCTAGATGGATAGTCAGTGTGCTAGTGGACTGACATTCTCCAGACGGAAAATGGTCCTGGACATTTATTCTTCTAGGACGTATGTCTAGATTAGAAGACTAGTCCTTGTAGCCCATGGCGTGGCTTCCATCATCTGTTGGAATAGTTTTTCTTCTAGGACATATGTTCGGATTAGAAGAATGGTTCTTGTATCACTCTGTGGAGTGAGTGACTTATCCAGCATCATGCGTGATTACTCAGATGGAGTATGGCTTTGAGAGATGATACAATTGATGCTATCAAATGATACTAATAGTGATGATGGTGCTCGTGATTTGATCATGAGATAGCCTGCGTGGCTATGATGATGCTACCAGTTGAATGGTATGTTTGTGCTCAAGGCCATTACCTTTAAATACCTCCCTAGCTAGGAGGGAGTGTTGATATGGTAGTTGCGGGAGGTATTAAACCTCCACGTGTAACCCTAACAAGAATAGAATATTCTAGGAAGCAAGAAGAAACCCTAAAGCATTGAACATAACCCTAGAAGACAAGTCGACTAAAGAAAATAATTAATATTGAGTTTTTAGCCTCCAGAAAGAGAAGTCGGCCCAGACAGCGAAGGAAGAGAAGTATAAATACAGGATGCCAGAGCTCATTTGGACACACAACTCGCAACTGCAAAAAACTAGTGTGCACTGCAAAAATTTAGTAAGTGCGCAAGTTTGGAGATTAGTTGCAGCTGTAGCTACTGCAACTTGTATTTTCAGTTTTAGGCTTGGACTTTCTCTTGGTTTGGACTTTCTGCCTTGTGCGCTAACTCTGGAGAGAGGTACGCTACATTGGTTGGCTATTAGGCCTAGGGTTTGCTTCCAGAATTATTCTTTGTCAAGGTTAAGGTACTCGGGGATGGCTTCGGTCTATGGTTGGGTGACAATATTGCTATATTGTCTATGGTTAAACGAGCACACCTACTTTTCTAACAATCATTTCTCTTTGTAGCCCTCTATTCGTCTTAAGAGGAGGTGTTGAGAATGGTGGAAACCTCACATTCAACTATAGCCAACTATTATTGGGTCATTACTGCAATTGGTTGGGCATTAATGTGATCATTTATTGTATTACTAAGTTATGGTTAAGGCCGACCTAATCAACTTTGTTATGTGGGCTCAATAACCCTCTTGGGAAGTGTGCCCTACTATTGGCGCGTTGTCCCTAATAGTTTCCTTGTAAATATAGAATGTGACATTACTATCCATCTGGTGCACTTTATGTGTAGTATACCAAAGGTTTTGATAGTGCGCGGCTAAACAAGGCTTCTCCTTGACTCCCAAAAACTGACTGTCATCTAGTTCTCTCCAAGCTAGTAGCGCGATTAGAATTAGTAACCAAGAATAGTGGAACTCAATCCCCTTGTCCTGCGCTTCCTCACAATCGATCAAAAACTGGTTTAACAAAAACGTTGCCCAGTTCATCTGGACACCCTCGACACATCGTTCTGTTGTCGCTATGATCGTTGTTGGCACTTGATCTTTTATGCACTTCCTTAATAGCTTACAGGCTAAGGTTAAGGCTTGCGTCCAAACCTTATCGTCGGGTCGCAAATGCTTGCGACATCCAATCCACATTGTCCACGGAATGTATGGAATTTCTCTTTCATGCTCTCAAAGAGTCTTTTCGTTCTTCTTGTCAAAAAACAATGATGTGGGGTCCTCCCCTTGCAACGGAAGACTTGTAATGCGCACTATTGAATCAGTATCAATGGACATTGGCTTGTCAATCCACATGTATCCCCCGTGCACACAACTTAGCAGCATTTTTACACATGCATTGATCGTCTGGGTCCGTCCAAAATGTTGTATATCGAACAGGTTTAAAAGTCTTGTTTTCTGGCATCTGCAACACCCTATCCCATGCTTGCAGCTTGATGACTATCATATGAGTCTTTGAACTAATGGACTTTATCAAAAAAAAATTGGGTACTAGCTTTGGAAACTTCTTTTCATCGGTGATGTCATGATCTGCATACTTCAGAGCTGGTATCAGACCTAAAATATCCCCTTCCACAATGATTCCCTCTGGAATCGGTGGCTCCACTAGCGGGTACTTTGCATCCTTTTGTAAGTTGACGTGCTTCACGGATGGCTTTCTTGGTGGGATATAATCCCTGAGGAATCTTTTCGTTGAGGACGATGCCTCTTGTGTCTCTTCTACTACCGGCGACGTTGCGAGTTGACCACGCGGTTTCTTTGGTACTAACATTAACGCCCCTGCTGCTTTTGGTGGTGCCATCTTCTTCTATGACTGGTACTTTGTAACTATGTTCTAAACTTCGGCTCTGTAACGTCGGCTTTGTATCTTCGACTCTGAAACTTGGCTCTATATGCAAACACTAACTGACAATAATCTTTCCTCGTTGGCCCTTCGCGTGCTTTTATACTGCATTGCCAATTGTAGCTTCCCTTCGTGCTTAAACTTTCTGTCTAATCCACTACTGGTTGGCATTCATTACCTGCTTTAATGCTCCATTACTCCATGTCTTTGGCAAATTCTCCATTCGATTCTGCAATCTGTCAAGATTTGTTGTCCATTCTGCATTTATTATTACGCAGTGTCACTACTTTGTCATCATGGTAGCTCTTTACTGTACATCCCGTCATGGACTATCTTAATTGCTCTTAATTGTCGTCTGCACAATCTCGTCTCTCTGCACGATCTCTTCCTTCTGCACGATCTCTTCTCTCTACGCCATCTTGCTTCCTTCACCTATGCGTTCTTTTGCCTTCTCCTTTCTCGTCTGCGACATTTTCCTGCTTTTCCTCTTTACCTACTTACCTTAACTTCTTGGAGTTCTCAACCTTCGACTCCTTTCCTGAACCATTTTCGTACTTTTTCCTGCTTAACTTGCTTTTTCTTTCTTTTTCTGCCTTTTCTTGCTATAGTACACTATGATACAAGGTAGTCTGCGTAGCTCCCCTAGTGCGCGGAAGGACAATCGTCCCTGTTCAGTTTCAGTCGACTCCCATTCACTAGTCCTTCCACGACTCGTCCATCCAACTGTTCTAACTGAACAACACTTGCGTCAGTCATATGTCGGATTATGTATGGCCCTAGCCAGTGCGTCCTGAACTTTCCTGGGTGTTGTTGAACATACTGTCATAGAGCAGTACTAGATATCTTGTTTGGAACTTCTTCTGCTTGATGTGTCTATCATGCCATGACTTTTCACGTGCCTTTTGTACTCGTTGATGGAACCCTGCAATAAATCGATCTTCCTCTAACACTAGTAACTGGAATAGTCTTTCTTCTACTATGCTGGAATCCGTAAGGTCTGTCATCAAAATGATGCGCAAACTTGGTACAAGAAACTCCATGGGCATGACTGCTTCCTGACCATTTGCTAATCTAAAAGGTGTCTATCCTGTCAACTTCTTGCATGTAGTTTTATAAACCCAAAGCACTACAAGGATCCTTAAATCCCAGTCATCTCGTCCTACATTGCACACCTTGGTCAATGCATTCTCCAATATCTTATTGAAGACCTCCACAGTTTCATTGGCTTGTGGGTGATATGGAGAGTGCTCTTCTGATGTTGAATCTGGAACTCTTCTATCAATGCTGCAATTGTCTTGTTCAAAAAGTGAGTCCCCTGGTTGCTCATCAGTACTTTAGGACACCCAAACCTTGTAACTATGTTCTCAAATAAGAATCGTGCAGTTGTCTCTGCGCTGCAATCTGTAACTAGTTCTGCCTCTGCCCATCTTGTCAAGTAGTATGTCGTGGTAATTATGTACCTAGCTCATGTTCTCCTCACTAGTGGATTAATCGATCCGAAAAAATCCATTGCCCATTTGTCAAACACCTGCAAGGTAACTTACGGATTCAAAGGCATCTCATCCCTTCGCAACAGTCTTCCTACTCTCTAGCAAACATCGCAGCTCTGACAATATTCCTTAGCGTCCTTATGGAGGGTGGGCCACCATAGCCCTGGATGTAAGATCTTTTGTGTTGTAGCCTTTCCAGCATAACGACCTCCTGCAATTCCATCGTGCACCTTTGTGAGGATCATTAGTCTCTCATGCTCTAGCACACATCGTCGCAATATCCCATCCACGCCCAACTTGTATAAATTTCCTACGACAACTAATAATATACTGCTTTAACCACTAGCTGCTTCTTTTGTGCTATTGTCATATCAGATGGGGCCTTTCTTGTGCTTAAATATTAGACAATTTCTGTAAAATGGTCGCCTATCATTTGAATTGAGAATAAATGCACATCTGGTAAACTATCGTCTAGGTTCCCTACATCTTCTCTTGTTAGTATCCGCGACAAATGGTTTGGTCTTGCATTTAGTTTCCCTGGCTTCACAATAACTTCGAAATCATACTCCTGGAACAACAATAGCCATCTGCAGATTCTCCCCCCCAACACTGGCTTGTTCACTAGATATCTAAGTGCAGAGTGGTCTGTATACATCTTGAAATGGGACCCCAACAAATAGTGTCTGAACTTCTGCAAGGCATACACCATTGGTAAGCCTTCCCTTCCTGTCGTCGTGTAATTCTTCTCAGCAGACGACAACTTCCTGCTAGAGAAAGCAATTGGATGACCTAACTCTCCCTCTCTTGGTTGGGCTAACACTGGGTCGAACGCTATCAAAGATGCGTCCACACGAACTTGAAAATCTTTCTACCAATCCCGGAACACCAGAATGGGCGCAGTTATTAATTTATGTTTTAATACGTCCAGACCCTTCTGACAGTCTTCATTCCACTGAAATTTAGCTTCTTTCTTCAATAACTTCTCCATTGGAACTGTAATCTATGAATAACCTTTAAAAAATTTCATGTAATATCCAGTATGCCCCAAAGTTGTTCTCAACTGTATCACTGATTCAGGTGGTGACAAACTAACAATTACTGCTATCTTGGTAGGATCAACTAACAAACCCTGCTTGCATACTACATGACCAAACAATATCCCAAACAATGCATAAAAAATACATTTCTTCAAATTTAATGAAATCCGATATTGTCTACATCTATCAAGCATCAACCTTAGAGTTTCTATGTGATCTTGCAATAGGCTAAAGATAGTCCAATCATCTAAGTACACTTCAAGAAACTTATGAATAAACTCCTTAAAGGCTGCGACAACTACTCTAGAAAACACAGCAGGTACATTCTTTAGCCCAAACGACATCATTGTGTACTGGTAGTTTCCCCATTCTGTCACAAATGTCGTCCTATGTCTGTCTTATGGCGCAATCATTATCTGATGGTATCTTGAAAAGCCATCGGTGAACGAGTAGGCCTCCTTCCCTCCTACGTTTTCTAATACTTCATTTGTAAAGGGGGTTGGAAAAGGGTCATGCAAACATGCATCATTCAGCTTCCTTAGGTCTACACAAATTCTAATACCCCCTATTTTCTTATCTTGAACTACCATTGGACTTATCCATTTGGACTATGCGACGGGTTCAATTATACCAACTTCTATCATTCTATCAAGCTCTGCTTTCACTTTTTCCTTGTACTTCGAATTCAATCTATAAGGTCTTTGTCTTACTGGCTTAGCATCTAGTTTTAAAGGGATCTTCATCTCACCCAATTCTCCAACTATTCCCTTCATCTCTAAAAAAGTTGTTGGAAAGAGATCTTGATACTCACGCAATAGGTCTGCAATCTTTTCTAGAGTCTCATCGTTCCAATAATCACCAATGTTTGCAAACTTCGAATTCTCCTTCGTGCCAATGTTAACTTTGCGCACTCTTAAAGGCTTCGCATATGCGTCAAATTCAAGTGTTGGACCTACTACGTCTCGCTACCCTTCAATCTCTGGTACTTGTACATTTCTTGGGTCTTCTTCTTCTTGGTCTTCCTCGGTAACATTATAACATTCTAATAGTTCATGGACTGTCGCAGACTCTCTRTGTGCACTACATGTAGGTACTATTTCTATTTGACCTTCTTCCACACAAATTTAAGCTTTACTGACTTGTAAAGTTGCATCTACTAAAGGTGACTCGGCTTCAAAATTAAATGTTACCTTAAAGTTTCARGTGAGCTCTTCCCAGTCCGTTGTCCCTCTGCACATTTCTAGTTCTAAATACAAGTTCTTAGGAATTGTCTCGAGCGTATGTATGAACCTGTGCGTCCATTCTTGTTTCGACACTTGCCTCCAAGTTATAATACACCGCGCAACCTTTGGATCGCTCATCCCCGTATACTTGGGCATAATGCTTTATGTTCCAAACCTAATCTGCATCAGCCTTTTACAATGTTGCCAATCCTCCATCTCGTCCTTGTGGGTTTCCCACCATCTCGCTGGAGTTGCTCTCAGTGCAAGATCTAATGCTAACAACCTTTGTTGTTCACATAACTGCAGCTCAAATTCCTTGACAAAAGAAATTGCCTCAGTTAGTCCCTCAAACTTTGGCGTATCACGTATCGTTGTTCCGATCCAACGCAAAGAGCGAGTAATGTGAGCACACCTTTTGGTCGACACTTCATGCAATCGATGCTGCCAGTGTTCAAGTCCTTCCTCCGACTCTGATGTGCAAGAGCTTATGCTTCTCCAACTAAGCGCACCATCTGCAGTGGGATTGACGTAGTCATCCATGCGCGTTGTCATATTATATAAGTTATCAATTTCCTTTCTCGCGAGCTCCAGATATCTTCTTGCCTCCATAAGGTCTAATGGCATAGTGACCTTTAAGCCTCCTTCAAAAATCATCTCTCTTTTCTTCAAGTCAATGATCATTTGATTGTCAAAGGCCTAATCCAGTCCAAGCAAAGCTAGATATGGTTGACTGTTATCCACGATCTCAATAACCTCAAAGTCAGCTACATTGTGCACTCCATCTATATTAACAGGTACTCCTACCAACCTCCCGATCGGTATTATCTTATGTTGGTTAGCCAACCTCAACTGAACAGTTGACCAAACTAGCTTCGATTTCCCCGTCATTGCTCACGTCTGTCTTGGAAGAACATTGACATCTGATCCTAAATCTAAGATGACATTGTTCATGTCATATTTTCCTATCTGTGCAGTTAATATGAACTCTCTATTTGTCCTCTTCCTACGCAAGACTTGGTTCACTGCTTTCTGCGTCGTAGATTCTTCTCTATCTTGTGTACACTGATCAACCATTATGCGCAGTGCATTCAGTGTTGTTTCATCTTGCATCAACTCTAAACAGCTCTTTAGAAAGTCTTTCAAAGTATTTACCTTTTCAATTGGCCTTTCTGAAATAGTGTGATCATAAACTGAGGGCATATCGTATACAGGCGATGTCTTTGACGTTGATGTTATCCAGTCCAGTCCTAGTATCTCCTTCCTTGTTTGTTGATAGGTTTCTTTTTCTTTCTACGGGTTGAATGCTCACATGGGCTCGGCTGCTTTCCTTATCCATTGTTCAACTCCCTTTCTCTTCTCTGTCGCATCTGGTCCGGTTCTCATTCTGTCGCGCATAACAACTGCTTCTCTGGGCTAATCGTCACATTCCTCAACAGCAATCATCTGCAGGTTCGGGTTTTGATTCAAATGTTGATTCTAGTTCCCTCTCGCTTGCCACTTCACTATCAGTTGAGGACAGTCTTTTGTCGCATGGTCCAATGCTCTACAATATGTGCACGTCATGCAAGGATTCGAGCAATCTCTCGCTAAATGTCCCAATTGATTGCAATTATAACAAATTATCGGTCCTCTGCCTCCGCGACCGAATCCTCCACGTCCTCGACCTCTTCTGAATCCTCCATGTCCACCCTGGTTAAAGCCTCTCGAAGTGTTGTACTGTGGAACTCCTCCTTCTGCTGCGCCATTTTCTTCTTGAATTTTGTACACATCTGAAGTGCGCTCTCTCATTAAGTCGAATGGGCGACAGTCTTTCTCATCATGTCCTACCGACTTGCAAAAATTACAGAATAACTCCATGGGTGTATTTTGGTACTTCTGCAGTAAGGGACAAGCAGTCGGATGATGTCCCCATGTCTTACATATCTCGCAATACCCTACCCCTCATGCCAATGGGTTTGGTGCTCCTGCGACCATATATTACGCGAATGTTGGACATTCTTCCTTTCGATGGCCTTCTGTCTTACATGTTATACACCAAACATGTTCGCGCTTTTCCTTTTCCTTCGTTATCTCTGATAATTGAATTCTCAGCGCAGCCAAATGTGATTGTACCTGTGTCATACCTATGCCATCTCCTACAGGAGATGCTTCCAATTTCATTGCGATTTCCAACGCTTCTGGCTGCGACTTGACCCTTTGTTGTGTTAGCGAACAACGAATGTGCGGCAATAGACCTGCAATAAACCATTATCGATGTTGCTCGTCGGGAATCTAAAAGGTTAATCGACCCATCACATCTTTAAATCTCTGGTCGTAATCCCACAATGTCTCATTCTGTACTTGCCTAATCTCTTTCAGCTCTRTAATATATTGTGATTCAGATTTTGGCTTTCGAAATCTCTTCAACAACACTTGTCCAATCTCTGCCAAAGTTCTGGATTATCCAGCCAGTGTAGTTGTCTTATACTTCATATACCATAGCAGTGCACGACCTCTGAACGTCATGGCCAACTACGCGATCTTCGTCGCCTCGTCCTGGACATTCTTAGCAGTCCATATCATATCGTATACAAACAAGTGTTGATCAGAGTCCACCGACCCCGCTCCCTGAAACTCGGGCATTCTTAGAGTATCATCTATCCTTGCCATTGTACTCGGTGTTGTACTTACCCTTGATGATGCCGACTGACTCTAGTTCGCTGCACTACTTCCACTATTCTGACTATTGCTCTGACTTCCTCCACTCACTACTATTGCTTTTAAACAAGTCTCGGCGCCTGCTTGAATTCTTAGTGACGCACACAAGGTCATGAGTTCGACACAGATTCTGATTTGAGATGGACTTCCTTCTTCTGCTGGACAGTACTGAGGATCCCTTTCTTTCCTTTTCCTTTCTTTGTATGGTGTGATTTGAAGTACTGCGCAGGGGTCACTTTCCTCAAATTCTTTGTGTTGCTCTTCCTTCCCGGCCATAGTCTCCTTACTATATCTAAACCTTTTCCCACAAAGCAATACTCCAATCTATTTGTCTGAGTCAGTATCCTCTTCTCTTGACATCCTTGGTCCATCCGATCTGTGCTCATCCTTCCCCCTCTCAAGTCGTCCTCTGGTCATCCCCCAGTCCCCTTATGTGCGCGAAGGCACCTAGCTGTCAGACTCCATCTTCATGACATTCTTGTCGCACAACAACATTTTTATCCAAGTAGACAGCGCACACAAATATCTTCCACGTGGACCCTTGAAAAAGTCCCTCTCTGCGACACTATAAGACTGGGTACAATCTACTGCAAATTCTGTAATATAACCCCCTAGTATACTATTCAACCAGAAATCAATCGCGCAAGAAACCTTATTACTTAATGTATTGAGTTGTCTGATCAATTTCGAAGTCCAATTTCTCGGAGCTTCAGCTCTATATCTCCTAATGTTCTCCACTAGCCTTTCTAACCATTCAGTCAAAATTATCAGGAATTCAACAAAGAATATTTCATGAAGATCTGTGAATACATACCTTTGCAACCATTGTTCGTCGTTGAGTCGTGGATTCCTATTATGTTCTCTGGCAAAGTCTAGTTGCTTCCTTTCTGGCCATTCTTCGATTTCTTCCCTATTCGACCTCCAAAACATTCCCCTCAATTACAATTCCCAGTCCCAGCAACGGAACCATTTGTTGGCACGCAGTGGGCAGATCCGGGGTTAATCATCTATATACCAAAAAAATCCTTAGACATCGGCCCTTTCAGCATCACCTGCAGAACAAGTGAAGTCTCACCCGAGGCATCTAGAGGGGCTGCAGGAACTAGGGTTCTGCAGTGATGAAGGGAAGTGAGGCATTCTTCATGTTCTTACTACCATTACTCGTGTGTGCAGTTCTCATTACTTAACAGTTACTTAACATTCAACATATTCTATGCGCGACATTCTCCCTCTTAACATTCATTCAATTATTAGATACTTCAATGTGCGATATTCTAAGTTCTAACATCATATATGAACAATACATTCATCATATATCATCATTGCACCATAACATTAAACAGCATAAAATGCAAAGACAACACACAAGTTTAATGTGGTTCACCCAACTTGGGTTATGTCCACAATTGTTAGCTTCTTTTATTATTCATAGATAATTCTCTTACAACTGTGCACTGTGCTACAAAATCTGCAACAGTAACATTACCCAAACTTGCCTAGTCGTTCTGCTACAATGCAAGCTTCACTCCTCAGTCATACCTCAGACTTCTTCCTTCGCTCGACTCCACTTACCCAAAATCCACTAAGAACTTCTTATATCTCCCCCTTCTTTACCCAAAAACCCTTTACATATTTATACATCAAAATAGGGCTAAGCCCATTACAAAGTGGACAAAAATGTCCCCAAAAACCCAACAATCTATAACCCAATTAACCAAAGTTCAAGATTACTTGAAATTGAACATCTCGTGGAAAGAAAAGTAGGTATTGGGCCTAAAAAACTAACTTGGTGTGTGTCTATACACAACATATTTTGTAAATGAGCTATTTTGTTTGTAAGCTCATTAATGCCCACTCACAAAGTTAGTTAAGATCACTCATATTAATGAGGTATCACTAAGTTAGTGGATAGGTGTTGGTTATAAGCATCAATGCTCACCACTATGTTAGTGGAAAGGAATTATTATGAGAGTTGTATTAAAGGGGGTCTCCCCACTCACTTGTAATAAATTCATTCTATTACCAATACAATCAAATCAAGTTTACTCATTGAGTGCCAAGAACATGGAGATGTCTTCCTCCATTATTTAGGAATTGCACGTGCATTCCAACACTAGGTGCACAAGAGCCCCCAACTCTTTTTCTCATTCATTGTTGTTTTTTTCCTTTTATTAGTGTTGATTGTTGGACTAGTTCTATTTTGAGTACTGGAACACTTAAAGGTTGTATCAAAGCACGACAATTCTCACGTCCATTGTGTTGTTGAAAAAAAACTGCGCCATAGCACTAAGAGAGATTTCTAAAGCTTTGTATGCATCATCTTGAGAAAAATTGCAGATCTGCATTCTACTCAGAAAAATATGCAATTTGAAATAAAAATCGCTCAAAGGTTGTACGTGCAAGATATTGCAAATTGAAAATTTACTATTTTAGGTGTTTTTTCGTTACAACCACGACTCTATTTGCAGGGATTTCAAAGCATATAACTTTTAATAGGCGCCCAGATTGAAGCCAAACCAATGAAATTTGAAAAAGCACTTTTGTGGCTACAATTTGACATATTATATGCTATAATAATAAGCAATACTCAACGAGTTAAAAGCTCTGCAATTTGTCATACATTTTCACCTTCAAAACCTTGGCGAAAATGGGAAAGTTGTAATCGAGGTAATCTTTTATTTTTGTATGAAACCCCAGCTGGCCTATTCAAAAGAAGTAGTGCAAAAAAATTTGGATGTTTGTAATAGAAGTTGTATGGCACTTGCTATAAATATTGAATATTGTAACAAGATAGATTCATGGTTAGATCTGGAATATGCTTGTGAAGAATGGTATGGAGATATCTTCCAACTGTGTGAAGATAGCTACTTTCATATTCTCTTTGTTGGATACACTTGTGTTTATAATGAATCTCCATGTCAAGAGGATTTAGAAGAGGCAAGCATGATCTCCCAACTTCCCTTCCAAGGATCTCTTCCTCTCCCTAATGAATCTCCTAGTATGTGTAGTGATGAATCTCCTTATGAAGGGGACTTACCACAAAATACACTTGTGTTTATAATGAATCTCCATGTCAAGAGGATTTAGAAGAGGCAAGCATGATCTCCCAACTTCCCTTCCAAGGATCTCTTCCTCTCCCTAATGAATCTCCTAGTATGTGTAGTGATGAATCTCCTTATGAAGGGGACTTACCACAAAATACAATCATTGAAGTTGATGAGGAACAAATTGTCCAAGAGGAGCCCTCTTCTCAAGAAACCTTTCAAGGAACGGTAGCTGCTATATTACATTCCTCTTTATTACAAGAGCACCATGAAGATCAACACAATAATAATGACATCCACAAGTCCCATGATCCCATTGGTCAATGCTCAATCATTACTAGTGTCAATCTTTACCATGGCTTAGAGGTTACGGGACCCAAGAAGGTCATGAATGCAACTATACCAAATCAGTTGGGTGTTGTGTATGACTCTATATTACTAGTGTTGCTACAAGAGGAGGACTTCAGCTACTAGTTGCAATTTTATCTACTTCTTCCTTATGCTTAGCTCAAAGCATTTGGAAAGGAAAGGAATGTTGTGTCCCTAACACAATCAATGACAAAATGTCACATGGACGTGATGTAGATACTTATTGTATTTGTCAGTTGTTAGGTGCCATAGGCTAGTAATGACCCAATATCTTAATAAAAGCCATTTTTGTATAATCAGGCTTATTTTTACTATGCAAGCATTGAATAAGTTATTAGTAATAGGATTAGAGATAGCTTTGGGGATAAAGCTTTTAAGGGGGGGAGCATGTTTTTTTCCAGGGAAAACATCACAAGGAAACCCAAGGGATGTTTTCCAACATTTGTGGATGACATTCCTAGTAAACTCGTCAATGTAGACTAGTGGACCTCACTCACGGGGATTTGAACTAGGCACTTGCCGACATGAAACTAGCCAAATACCTAGCAACATTGGCAACAACCAGTTCAGCTAACCCCTTGGGAAGAGGGGGCAAAGCATGTTGTGTACCTGTACATAACATATTTTGTAAATATGAACTATTTTTTTGTAATCTCATTAAGCACTAAGTTAGTTGGGATTGCTCATATTACCAAGGTATCACTAAGTTAGGGGATAGATATTAGTTATATGCATTAATGACTCACCACTATGTTAGTAGACATATATTAATGATGTATCATTAAGTTAGGGGATAGATGTTGGTTGTATGCATTAATGACTCATCACTATGTTAGTGGAGAGGTGTTATTATGAGAATTGTATTAAAAAGAGTATCCACATTCACTTGTAATCAATTTCACTTTATTATCAATACAATCAAATATTGTTCACTCATAGAGATGTCTTCCTTCATTGTTTAGGAATTGCAGGTGCCCCCATGTCCCCAACCCTTGTTCTCATTCACTGTTGGCGTTGATTATTGGAACAGTTCCATTTTGAATATTGGAACACTTCGTAACTCACAAAGATTAAGATGTGAGACTTGAAGATGGACGGAACCCACAAATAAATGGGAGAGTAACGAGAAAGTAAGACATGTAGGGTATGCAGAAGAGGAGAGACACATACCAAGCAGCATTTCCTCCTCCATTGTGAGGCATATACCCATGTCAAGAAAGGGACAAAGTTAGATAACAGCAGTTACGAAGTAGCATTTCAGGGGAACAATGTAGAGGACAAGGCAAAGAGAGTGGTGAGAATGATGTGCATCAGAGACAAGCCACTCGGAGCCAACCAAACCAAAGTAGGTGAACCAACTTTAGGGGTCAAGTCCAAATGAGTAATGCAACAATGATATTCAAGTATTGGATATCGTCTCCTTCACACATTTTTTTTTTCATTCCTTTGCAGAAGATATGTTGCCTGACACGTACATTGTTCGGTCCCATAGGCCAGTTGGCCTCGTGGATGTGTTTTAATAAAATTCTCTTCTCCCCTCTCTCTCTCTGCCCTGCACGTCTTCCTGTCATGCTGCTTAAGTTGAGTTAGTAGTCTCTTTGAGTTTCTTACTCAGTATATCTATGTTGCCCAGCAGAACCTCTTTATATAAGCAGACTCGAACACTGATAAACCATAGATTTGAAAACAGCATACCCGCACCCTAAACCCCCGAACCTTGGAAACCTTGTTGAAAAACATAAGATGGTGCATAAAGCTATTTGCTGAAAATATCTCAAAAAGGGTCTTCTGATAACCATTCCAACTGTGTGCAGTGAAGGCAAAAGATGTTCTCATAAAATGGTCGAATTTCTCAAAATAGGTACAAAAAGAATGCCATTGTAAACAGTGGCAATAAGAGACTGTTGTCCTGTGCTGAGATATTCTGCTCACTAAATCACTAAATGACTGATAACAGATTTATATTTATAAAGTTAACAAATTTAACTTGGCCGATCTTTACAAACTGTTAATCTTCAAAACAAAAACAACGTTTCCCATAGACAAAGCTACATACCAAGGTGAAAAAGGTGACCGCACTTGAGCTTTGCAATGGAGCGCTGACCACCGTCGATAACAAATTCAAGACACACCGAACACGGAACAGAAGACCCCTGCACCAACAATTTATCGACCGCCCTTTCTGCTTCGGCCATACTCGCGCTTTCCATGGCCAAAACACAAACCCTGTTGCTTCTTTCTCCTCCTTGATATTATTATTTGCTCCCCCGTCTAATTGACCTCTGTGAAGATAATAAAACCCTCCTTTGCAAGAATTAAAACCCTTTTTGCTCGGCCCCCGACGCGTTTTATCGAAGAAAACAGAACCAACGAAAAAAAAAAAACCTTTCCTCTGGTATTTCGAACTCGAGAAAATTTGGGGAAAGGAAAAAAGGCTTTTGCTGGAAACCTTAAAAAATTGAAATGCAACCCTTTTGGTTGGCAATTGAGAATACTGAAAACACAAAAATAAGGAAAAATGCCCTTTTGCTTCGCGCCAGAGAAACCTGAAACGAGACTATTTCCCCGCTGTAGGAAGCATCGAACAACCCGATGAAAGTTCTAAGCTACAATGTCAGCCTATGCAATTAGTAGTTACACAGTGGGTTTTTAATTGGAAATTTGTTGAAAAACAGTGCCGGGCGCCTTTGTCATAAAACTCGAAAATTCCCGTAAATGCTGGAAGTTTTAACTAAAAATCCAGATCCAGGTGCGTATAACAACTGTAGTATCCGAAATTCCAAACTTTGGATAAATGCCTGTAACTCCGCGCAAATTTAAGCATAGATTCCCAAATTCTGCTTCCGGTTTAAAGCGAAAAACACAACCATTTGCTAAAGAGATTTGAGAGTGCACGAGTTTTCAAAACCATTGGCTAAAGAGATTGGAGAGTGCACGAGTTTTTCCTGGTTTCCATTGCTGAGAAATCATTCGATGGAAAGAAAAGAGAGAGGAGGAGGAAAAGTTACAGCGCTGATGAGGAGGATCGTTTTTATATTTACTTCACGGGAGGAGTGAATTGGCATTAGGAATCAACACTGCTTTTCTTTTCTTGCCGTCCGATACGACAGAAAAGCAGCTGCAGCAGCAGAAGGTGACGATCAGACGGTGGGGGATCCTCCACGACAGTGCGATCCCACCAATCTCTAAAAGACACGTGCTACATTTTTTGTTTAAACTGCTATGTTCGATACATATTTCCACGGCCAAGTTATTCTTATTATTATATTATATTTATATTTGTTGGTATTGAATACATTATTATATTTATATTTGTTGTTTCACAATCCCATTGGTGTTTTTTGAAGCATTTGAAAACGGTGCATGTACTATTTTCATTCTAACATTCTTTAGATGTGAACCACCATTCTCAGATCGCTCGCTCGCTCGATGTTCTTATACTTGATCGCTTACGGCAATTGAGAAGAATTGTCACACTCTCCTCCTCCGTTTTATAAGGCTTCTACTTATTTCACAATTTTGTCCCTTCAAACATTTGCAATTGAGAAGAATTCCTCCCTTTTATAAGGCTTGTGTTTCCTTTATAATTTGGTTGGTACTTTAATTTTGTCCCTTCAAATATTTGCAATTGAGAAGAATTCCTCCCTTTTATAAGGCTTGTGTTTTCTTTATAATTTGGTTGGTACTTTAAAATGTTATAGCAAGTACATTATTAAGATTTTATATTGTGTGTAATTTAAAATTTTCAAAAAGAGACAATAAAGGTAAAAGAAATTGCAAGTTATGATATTATTCAATTTTACTTTTTTTACTAGGATAATTAGGTTATGAGGCCACAAGGGCAAGTACCACATACAAGTTTTATTTCTCACTCAACACACCTCCTTGTGCACAAGACTCAACCAAACTAGACACCCACCATGAATTCTCTTGGTGCAGAGACCTCTGAAAATCCTAACCAATGGTGTAAATCACCATCAAATTCTTCGTCTCAATGATTCTCAACACCAAGGCATGCATCCCCCTTCTCTACAACTCAATTCCTCATGAAAACCAATTTAGCAAGTGCAATGATGCAGGAAAGAAGGAGACCAAACAATGAATTTCCATATGGGAGTCTCAACCTAGGAAACTTTGACTCAAATACAAACCAATCTCAACACATATATGAGGTTTGGGTTCCTATCTTACCCAACCCCTCTAATCACTACAACCATGGATTTTCTATCACGATCATACAATGTTGTCTCGTACTAGCCATGAAATCCTCTAGTTCATGACTAGCTCGTGGATTCATAAAGTAGATTACACCTTGTTGAAAACATGGGAGACCATTTTCATTCTTCGAAAGTGTGCATGAAGGGTGGGAGAACAATCCCTCACCCACTAAAATCATGCTTTGTATACCATAATCTTCCCTGAGGCATATGTATCCTCTTCAAAATTCATCAAGGAATTGGTTTGGACCACATATGACAAGGTGGGGAGTTCCTGAGTTAACACATGGCAAGAAAAATTTTCCCTGTCAAACCCCCACCCCCCAATTTCCTCTTCCCTCTCATGGACTCAAAGCCCCCTTGTGCTCTTAGTAGCCATCTTAGACAATTTCATGTATATTCATATTCAATTACAATACATTTTACCATAGTGGTGACATCGTTAATGGTGTCTTTGGGAACATACAATGGTGTAGATCCATCTTAACCCTAGGTCCATCAAGCACCGAGAGGGATCAAATTTCTCGAAGTGCAAACCTTTCCTCAATTTTTGCACTCTAAAAGAGGTTTGCACCTCGAGAGATTTGATCCCTCTCGATGCTTGATAGATCCAGGGTTAAAATGGATCTGTGTGTGTGTGTGTGTGTGTGTGTCAAGGAATACGGATCATTGTCAGCATTATATTGATTATTGTGATGTGTATTAATATCATTAATTAAATTAATAAATCATATTTTCTCAGTTACTCTAATTATCATTTAATTTAACATATATTCATATAAATACGATCATAAGTGGTTTTATTTCTGAAATACGATGGAGGCTTTCAGATTGGACTGGTGGCCATACATTTAATAATTATGTCTTCATTTAATGTCCACAGTCCAATAATTTAACCGTTTGATTGTTAATGGGAGTGCTTTAATTGAAGGATGACAAACATTTATTAAGGGATGGTATCCCTATCAACATACACCATCAACTACTAATGCAGATTTGCTAGTATTATCATATCTAAGTGTACATTGATAAAGCATATTTAACAATGCAATATTGTTTTAACAAAAAAAATCCCATATATATTCCTTAATCAGCTCAAATTTTTTGGCTCAAACGAGAGAGAAATAAAAATAATTGCCACGGATTTCAACCGGTGATAACTACCCTAAAACTATTGTCCGTGCAGAATATTTTTTTGCTTGACTAAAGAGAGAGAAAAACAATTCAATGGACTCCAATCGGCCTGGGCAACATGAATCTTGTAGCGATGGGAAAAGTGAATCTCATATACACTATTGTTCCATGTTTTCATTCCATGTTTTCACCAAAAATTTATCATCATATTATGTAACTTTTGATCTTGTTGAGGAGCACCTTCCCTTAATTAGCTCAAATAAGCATGGGTAATGTGAACGGATAACGATGGGTAAAGTGAATCTGATATACATTATTGTTCCATGTTTTCACTGAAAATTTATCATCATATTCTATAACTTTTGATCTCGTTGAGGAGCACCTTCCCTTAATTAGCTCAAATCTTTCAGCTCAAATGAAAGAGAAATAAAAAGAGTCACCATGGATTTCAACCAACGGCAACTACCCTAAAATGATCGTTCGTGCATAATATGTTTTTTAGTTGACTAAAGGGGAAACTAAAGAGAGAGAAAAACAAATTTTGAGTGGACTCCAACCAGCCTAGGCCGACTTAGCAAGGCTTATTTTCTATTGTAGTTTTTTTCTTCTTTTCTATAGTGGAGATTCCATGGTTTATCTGAACCAATCCACAACACCTAGTGTCTCTAGTCAATTGCTCTAGCGAAGGAATCATGACCAACATCCTTAGTATATATTTTTCCTGGCTTTGACATTTACCATAGTAGCGCAGAGGAGAAAGCAAAGGATGAATCAATTGATATACCTGGTGTTGCTACTACAATTCTTCATTGTCGTTAATGGAAGCGCGACCTCATGTCCCATGGATTATAACTGCATCCATCAAATTCCATGGGACTCGTCTTTCTTCTAATCGAGCGATAATGATGGGCAATGTTGCCAAACTTTGTTGAGCTTATTCGATGTAGGCTTAGCACAGTACCTTAAGGACTCCTCCACATTCGAGTTTGTCGATAATGCCTCCGCCACCGCTTGCATCAATGAATTCCAACAAAATATTTCTTACAATATTTTATCCTATATACGCTATATTTTATCCTATATCAAGATTATAACCTATATAATTGAGTCGACTTGTATTTTTTTTATTTTTATTGTAACGTTATGTATGTACATACATGACAACATCTCCTCCATATTGGGTTTTAGAGTGCCTCTCGACACAAACAAAACATACAAACAAGCATGTTATATGTTGTTTATCAAGTCCTAGATTTGTCTGAGTTGTCCATGTCCCAACATTTGTCTCAATTGTCCATGTCCCACCATTTGTTTATGTTGTCCATGTCAAAACAATTGTTTCAACAATCCATGTCCCAACGTCTATGACAAATGTCCATGTCAAAACATTTGTTTCAACAATCCATGTCCCAACGTCTATGACAAATGTCCATGTCCCAACATCTAACTTAGTTCTCCATGTTGTTATCACTAAAAAATCGTTGTACAGGTGATCATCGAAAGAGTCATCAGTTCAATGCACTGAGGTGCATGCTCATGCAATTAATACATCGTCTTCAGTAGGACAAAAACAATACAAAGTGGGGTTTTTATTGTCCATGCGACTCAACAATCTGCGCATGTCTGCACAATTGTTCCTTTGAAAGTCACATGAATCGGCGAGAAGTGAAGTTTCAACTTTTGGTGCATTAATGACCAAGAATACCATCAGATATAATTTCTAGTTGAAGGACCAAGATGCCTCAAGCTCATTAGCATTGAAGGTTGGTACTACAAGTGGGTTCATGTCCACTCATGCATGGGAGGCCACACCCAAATGTCCTCCCCTTTCCCTTTGAAACCAGTGTTTATCAAGCTTGTTGGAGGCCTATAAAAAGGATCCATTGGCATGCAAGAAAACAAGAGAAGCCAAAGCAATGTTATGTTGAGTGCATGAGCTTAGAGAATCCTTGTTTCTCACAATCTCATCCATACTTGCATAAGCATAATAGCTTGGTGTATTAAACCTCTCACCTATTGAGAGTTGTGTACATGTCTTCTTGCCATTTCATTCAAGGAGAGAGGTCCTAAAAGGAAAAAAGAACCCATCCCAAGGAGGAAGAAGGGAGCTCGTGTGCTCACCAACTCCCCTTCAGTGTTGTATTTAAGGCTTTTCCAATGGTGTAACAAATCTCACCTTGTTTTATTCTTGTTCTTACATTTTGTACTCCCATTTCCTTATTATGTTTGGATTATTTGTACTATGTTATATCACTAACACTCTAACAATTGACTATGATGCTATTTAAGCATAGGTTAACACTAAATTGTCTTTTTTTCTCATCTAAGTGGCAAAAGAGGTCAAACATATTGTTGACTCCACTTGAGAAGTTATCTTCCCTTATAGACTTCAAGAGCCCCTTCTCTGACCTTTGTTATCTTACAGGTCACCAAACCACCCTACCCAAGCATTTGGACCCTCATAGCTTTGGGATTTGTGTGGATTTTCTTTACGTCCATAGTGACATACTTTGCGCGGATTTCTAAAGAAAGTGGTGCAGAAATGCACAAATCTCATCTATCACTACATCCTTTCATCGTGTGGTCTACACACATCAATGCACCTATCACCATTATGACTCACACAAACCCTCTTTTCTCCCTATGTCGAGGGTGTTTTCACCCTAACCTGCCAATAGGGGCTAAGAGTTCAATTAATTGCACTTTGTAAGCCTAGAAAATATTTCTTTAAGTTCATTCTTGCTTSATAAGTTAGCTAATCTAGATTAATAGGGAGGATAAACAGAACCAAAATTGATTTTCCCTTGCCACATGGATGGATGCTTATGTACATGAACTTTTACTTAGAGTTTTTCATTGATTTGTTTACTTTTTGGGAYTRAGAGCTTTCTTTTCTACCTCAAGTATCMTCTTCACCSYGCACTCTCTCGAGTGATCTTAGTGAATCARAAAGAGGTTTAGAAGACTTCTCCATATCCCTCCCAAACAACACTTAGTAGTTAAATTAAAGTCAAAAGTAAGCACCCTAAAAGTGCACATCTTGACTTGTTTTTTTTTCTTTTCAAAGTTTTTTCAAGTTCAAACAAATAACTAGGTGAGGACAAAGCACCCACATATGTGCACCTCATTGTTCGTTTTTGCAAACACAACACTAGGGACTTAAAGTATTGGAAGGACCACAATTGTCCACTTCATTGTACAACCTAGGAGAAATTTCATTTTGTAAAGGAACATTTAGGGAGTTAAAAGATTGGATAAAACCACAAAATGTCCATGTCACTATCTAGGACTAGTTTCATTTTCCCAACTATGCAAGGTTGCAAAAACATTTTTAGAGTTTATATAGGGAAGAGTAACGGACCCCATGACATCCACTTGTTGCAAATCTGCTCATAAACATATTTTCTGCACACATTGGCACTCACACACATTAAGGCATCCACGACTCACTTTTGTCAAAATATACTCTCCTCCTTGCACCCACAAGCAATCTAGGAGGGTCAGAAAGACTTAAGAGTTCTCAAAGATCCTTCAACGCGCACTTATGCAAYGGGATTGGTCTGTGACCCCAATCCCAACACAGAATTAAAAGACAACTCTAAGGACCTACTAAAATCCTCCTCAAGAGGTCATAAAACAAATTTTTGTATAGGTTAGGATTTCAGGGATATGCATCCAAAAATCCCCGCGTTATTACTTTTTATCAAAAACATAGTAGTTGACTATTTAGGGAAATTCAAATCCTTCACCTCAAGTGTACCTACACCATAAGGTAAGGAGATGCCCATGAAGGGGCAAAAGCTTAGGTATGGTTGTTCCATGTGAGCCTTCTTGAGCCACCCAACTCTTGTGAGGTATCTCGGATCGTGACCACCTTTTGAAGTTGAGAGTCCCTTGTTGCACTTGAAGGAGGTAACCTAGTGGAAAAAAACTAGGATTTTCAACAAAGGTGGCGGTTGTGGGATACAACTACACCTAGGTCAAATTTTGAATGACTATTAGGAAATATCACCAATCCTTATGGGATATGCATCCTCTACCCCTCATTATAACCGATCTTTCATACCTTCACCAACCTCTATTCCAGTGGGTTCATGCCCCATTGTCGAGAGTTATTGGAAGGTCTAGTGACATTGAGAGGAAGGATGGTAGGTCTTTAAGACATGTGTTTTTACTTCGTGTTCCCCCATGCAAAAAATATCACATCCTACCCAAACATTTTTCTTTAAAGTTGATAAACCTATGTTGTATCCATTTGACACTGACCATATTCAATTTCGTTCTTTGTTAAAGTAGGCCACCTTTATTGTTAAAAGCATAATTTAGTTATATTTTCACTCATCAAAATCACACACATGTTTGCTAGTCCAGAACCACAAGGGACCCACTACCTTCCCAGCGTTCCAAATGCTTGCTTGGGAGGTATTTTTAGTTTTACTACCTCGACGGATCAACTTCCTCACTCACCTTCGAGTGCAGCGGTGGTTAGTTGAGCCTTGCCTGGTTCTACTTTGCTAAGCGCAATTGCCTCCAACAACTTGTCCAACAGCCCTTCCTCCTCCAAAATCGACTCTTGACCACCAACCAGAATGGAAAGACCACATAACCTACCATATATGGCCACATTAAATCTTCTTGATTTGACGAAGCTCACCAATGACCCCATTTCACACAATGTAGCTTGGTCAAACATGTCGACCAAGCTCCCTTCATACATTCCTAAATTTGATGGGAAACTGGGCAAAGACTCAACCAACCATGTCATGGCATTTCAATTATGGTGTTCATCCAACAACATCACTGATAATTCCATCTGCCTACAGCTATTTCAATGAACTTTAACGGATCCCTCGATGTGTATGTGGATGAAAAAGAAAGATCCCATATGGCCTTCACATCTTTAGCCAAGACCTTCTTAGCCTTTTTTCAGCTACCATTACACCATGACACTGGTTTGGAAATCCTCTCAGATTTTCAATAAACAACTTCCACACATATCGTGGATCACATCTATGAATGGCATCGAAGAAGGAACATATGTAAAATTGAAATCACCACGGAACTATGCCTAGATTGGTTCATCAAATCTCTTTTGCCCCTTATCACAAAAGATGTATCCACCACCATGACACAAACTGAAGAAGAAGCCACAACAAAATACCAACACTTTGATTTAATATATTCATGGCGTGGATACCTTTATACGGTTCTCCCTAATGCTCCTTGGCTCCTACCATTTGGTCAGAAAAAACATAGAACATCCCATTCGGATGGATTAATTGGGTCCATGACCCACCTCAACCCATACAGTATCCCTACGCCTTCGTACGACACTAATAAATACACAAACCCCTATGGAGGAGCACCATTCTAACCTCTTACTATGGGCATATCTTATGCACATAATCTCTCATTCCTTGCCCCTCCTCCAATAGTTGGGGGGCACAATCCCACGCATCCCATGAATTGTTTACCTTAGCCAAGCATGCATATTCATGTACATACGCATGGACCTTCACGCAACCCAGGTTGTAGCGAAGGACCCTCAACACCATACAACCCATATGGGCCTCCACAATAGAGTAACTTATATTATCCATTCCTTGGTCGTCCACCACCCAATGCTATGCCACCACAGGATCAACAATAGGTTGGTGTAAACTTTGTCCAACCTTCACCAATACAACATGTTCAAACATTTGAACAGTTGAATATGGTTAACCCTGCCACCCAACAAAACAACTCAAAAAAAAGGGTAGAAATAAAGACAATAATAGCTAGGGATACGGGGGAAACCCCTAACAACAAAACCCTCCAATAGGGGGTAATCCTAATGTTGATAATGAAAACCAAAACATTGGCAACAACAATGGCTAACACCGATAGGGGAAGAATAATAACATCAAAACCAACTTCCCTTGTGCATTATGCGGTGAGTATGGTCATTATACTCACCATTGCCCCCAATTCGCATACTTCAAAAGGATGAAAAAATCTATGAACACCCAAGGACCCCTTGCCCCTCAAGGTGCCCCATAGGTTCAATAGAACTTCCCTCAACCACCACCACTAGTAGTCATACACAAACCATTCCCTCAACAAGGAGTGGTTGCTACACAGCAAGAGATTAGGCCCTCAACCTAGCCAATGGGACAATACCCCAACCCAGGACAAGCTAAACCCAACAATTCTTCATCCCATAGAATTCTCATGACATCCAAAGACATCCATATTCATACTCGTAGTCGCTAATACGATACGCCTCCCGACTCTACTCTGACCACATCGAATGCCACCCAATTACTAGTAAGTACCCCTTTGATGATCACACATCCTATTAGTGACCCTACCCCATGTGTACCGAGAATACCTCTACGATGTACTGCTCATAATTGTCACACACCCACTACAACAACTTAGATTTTTCGTCTTTTTCTTCGAGGAACAGAATCCTCGAGACTTCTATGGGGCCTAACGCAGACCCTCTCTTCCCTTATCCTCCTCCAAACGACCACAAGCTGGCCTTAGCGCAATCGCCTTTCGCAACTCGCGAGTCGGGAATCAAGACTCTCGACTCCCCTTTCTCCAAACACCAATACCCGAGATACTATACGGGTATGGCTGCATCCTCACTAGCGCTTGCTACATGTAACCATAGGCTAGGCCAAACACTAGCACCACTTGCAACCTCGCCAGTTGAGGTGTTAACGCCTGCGCTCCTTCTCTAGATCCATCGGTCTCGACGGATCTGGGGTATTCCTGAAAGGATTCTGACTGTTAGTCTACCAAATGATAGGATATTCTCTCTTTCTATAAGTGGGCTTGCTATCCCTTCTGAGCTTGAATCATGAAATTCAACTTCTCGAGGCTCCAAACTCCCACGACTCCGAGACCTTAGAGAGATATCCTTCCTTGCATAAGGTTTCCAGACCCAGATCACATGAACCTTCAGACGATTCTTGGGCAATCGTCCCAAATCTTAGTCGAGTCTCTGGGTAAAGGTTTGGCATGGTTCCAGGGTTTATGGGGTAATCCCTGGGGAAGAGTACTCTCGAGGGTCCTTCCCAGAATATTATGAGAATCAAGCAAACAAACGATTCTCAGTGGAGTGAACTCATGCCCCAGACTTAACCATCTGTACAGAAACCAACAATGACATATAAACATACACATGCATCCATTAATTCCAGTTTAAAACACCAGGCAATCATTCCACATAGAAATTATTATGGGCATATAAACATAAGCATGTATTCACGATATTCAATGTGAAATACAAGGCATAACACACTTATCAGATCCACCNAGCACAAGTCTAAGATGTTCCTCATGTTCCTCTCTATTCTTGGAGTAAATTAATATATCGTCAATAAAAACCAGTACAAATTTGTTTAGGAATTTGTTGAGCACATTGTTCATCAAGCACATAAAAGTGGCAGGGGCATTGGTTAATCCAAATGGTACTACCACAAACTCATAGTGACCATATCTTATCCTCAAGGAAGTTTTGTGGATGTCTTCACCCTTGATTCGGACTTGATGGTATCCAGATCTCAAGTCAATCTTTGAGAAGATGGAAGCACCTCCCAATTGATCAAACAAGTCATCAATCTGAGGTAATGGGCACTTCTTCTTTATGGTTACCTTATTGAGTTGTCTATAATCTATGCACAGTCAGAGGGTGCCATCATAGAACTGGTGCTCCCCATGGGGAAACGCTGGGTCGAATATATCCTTTGTCCATAATTTCTTTTAGTTGTAATTTAAGCTCAACTAGCTCAGGTGTGCTCATCCTATAGGGTTTCCTAGACATGGGCACTGCTCTTGGTGCAAGTTCTATCGAGAAGTCAATGTCCCTTCTCGGAGGTAAACCCGGTACCTCTTCGGAAACACATATCTATATTCTCTTAGTGTGGGGTGGTCTTTGAGTCTTGGTTGGTCATATTCAACTGATTCCAACACCTGTATCGCATATAGTGGACATCCCTTTCTACAATACTTTCTCATTTGAAGGGTTGATATTCATCTCACCGAGATAGGTTTTTGGATCCCTCGAAGGGTTATCCTTCTTCCTTCTTCACTTACACATTCTAAGGTTTTATGGTAACATTTCAGTCTGGATTTATGTGTGGCTAGCCATTCCATACCAATCAACAGGTCATACGATCCTAGGGGTAGTATGTTAAGGGTTGCTTGTGTGGGGAATTCGCCCATAGTGAATTGGCAAGCTAGTATGACCTCCGCTACCTTTCTTTTGGTGCCAGTGGCTAACTGTACCAACCATGGCTTGGCATGTTTACGTGGCTGTAATTTACACTTATCAACAGCCTTAGGAGCTATATAACTCAAATTTGAACCAGGGTCAATTAGAATAGACACTAGATGGTTGGTGATCATACCTTCCATCTCCACCACT
>SNQJ01S0004165.1:72194-83741 GCA_010110895.2 Picea sitchensis | reverse complement strand
ACACTTATCAACAGCCTTAGGAGCTATATAACTCAAATTTGAACTAGGGTCAATTAGAATAGACACTAGATGGTTGGTGATCATACCTTCCATCTCCACCACTGAAGCTTGGTGGTCAGCTTGTTTATTATCTAAGGCTGCATAGATTTGCGACACACTCCTGGCCACGTCATTGACGGTGGTAGCTTCTTGAACGTTGTAAATTCTCCGACTGTTCTGTTATCGGTGTGGGTAGTCCCTCAATAGATGTTCTTCTCCACAACCCCAACATTTGAAGGGTTCTCTCTTTGGGTTATCAATCTTTCCTGGGGTAGATCCAGAAGNTGAAGGGTTCTCTCTTTGGGTTATCAATATTTCCTGGGGTAGATCCAGAAGGTTTATTTTCGCTCTAGGAGGGGAAATTCTGCTGGTGTACACTTCGGGTTGGGAAGCTCATCCTTGAGTCCTTTTTATAGTTTTTAAATCTTGGGGATTTAAACCCCTTTTTCTGGAATCCCGAACTATTCTTCTACTTCCACCCTTCGCGAGGTTCTGTCCAATGCCCCAGCTATTCGTAACAATATCTTGCCTTTCAGATAGTGTCTTCTAGGGTCTTTGGCTCGTCAAACTCAATCTTGTTTTGATAGTCCTTAGGTAGTCCACTGATGAATCATTGCACCTTTTCCTTCTCTGCTTTTATATAGGGTACGTACCTCTACAATTCGAGGAATCTACTGACATATTCCTCTATGGTGCATTGCCCCAGCTTGAGTTCATAGAATTCTTTAGTCTTTTTGTCGAAATATTTTTTTGACAGATACTTCTTCCTGAAGTATTTCTCAAATCGTTCCAAAGATAGGTCTTCTTTGTGAATCCGTTTTACATTCTTAAGGTCTTCCCACCAAATGGAAGCCTTTCCATTGAAGTTGAAAGTGGCTACTCGAGCCTTCAAGTTTTCTAAGATGTCATGGACTCTAAAATACTTCTTTAGTCCAAGCAGCCAGGCCTCCGCTTCCTCCCCTTCCTTTATTTCACCGTCGAAAGAGGGTGGTTTGGCCTTATTCAATTCTTCGAGATTGTGACTTTTGGAATGCTTTCGCTTCTTCCATTTTCTTCGAGAATAAGAACTAGTTCTGCTACTAGAAGATCCCTCCGAGTCGCCAGTTTTCTTTCCAAAGGAATTGTCCGACGCTTGTCCCTTATCTCTGGGGTGGACCTTTGTCGAGGTGCTCTTCCCAGTGTGGCCACTTAAAAGACCATGTTTTTGTATCTCAAGTGGACTTCGACTTTTCTTTGTCTGTCGTTGGTCCGCATGACTGGTGTCAGGTTCATGCTACAATTGTCTTTGTATGTCGGATAAACTTTGTAGCAAGACTGCATTAATTTTTGTTTGTTTCTCTTGCTCTTTTATCAACCTCTCGTTGTCGGCCTTGCAGCTCTGTAGTTCAACCATGAGGCTTCTCACAGTCTCAACTAGATCGGGAGGGGTCTCTACCACTCTCCTTTCGTCAGACTCTTCGTCTTTGTTGTGGGAGCCATCCCCCACTTCGTGGTGCGTCACCATTCTATGCGTCTGTAGTTTCCTGCGGTTGATCGTCCGCTTGTTGTGCAAGAAAAACACTTATTGTTAGTCAACATTATATTCATTCATAATCAACGCTAATTCATATTTTTCAAATGCATACACACAATAGGAATTTTCATTCTTAACTTCGGCTTTTGCTAAAGGGGGTTAAGATAGAGGGTTACTCCTTTTAAGAGTACTTCAAATGGAGTTTTTGCGCAACTCGTTCATGAGCCCAAGCAGGCAAGTGTTGTAACCATGCTCTGATACCAATTTGTCACACACCCACTACAACAACTTAGATTTTTCATCTTTTTCTTCGAGGAACAAAATCCTCGAGACTTCTATGGGGCCTAGCGCAGACCCTCTCTTCCCTTATCCTACTCCAAATGACCACAAGCTGGCCTTAGTGCAAGCGTCTTTCGCAACTCGCGAGTCGAGAATCAAGACTCTCGACTCCCCTTTCTCCAAACACCGATACTCAAGATACTATACGGGTATGGCTTCCTCCTCACTAGCGCCTGCTACATGTAACCGTAGGCTAGGCCAAACACTAGCACCACTCACAACCTCACCAGTTGAGGTGTTAACGCCTGCGCTCCTTCTCTAGATCCATTGGTCTCGAGGGATCTAGTGTATTCCCGAAAGGATTCCGACTGTTAGTCTACCAAATGATAGGGTATTCTCTCTTTCTATAAGTGGGCTCGCTATCCCTTCTGAGCTTGAATCACGAAATTCAACTTCTCGGGGCTCCAAACTCCCACGACTCCGAGACCTTAGAGAGCTATCCTTCCTTGCATAAGGTTTCCAGACCCGGATCACATGAACCTTTAGATGGTTCTTGGGCAATCGTCCCAAATCTTAGTCGAGTCTCTGGGTAAAGGTTCGGCACGGTTCCAGGGTTTATGGGGTAATCCCTGGGGAAGAGTACTCTCAAGGGTCCTTCCCATAATATTATGAGAATCAAGCAAACAAATGATTCTCGGTGGAGCAAACTCATGCCCCAGACTTAACCATTTGTACAGAAACCAACAATGACATATAAGCATACACATGTATCCATTAATTCCAGTTTAAAAAACCAGGCAATCATTCCACACAGAAATTATTATGGGCATATAAACATAAGCATGTATTCACGATATTCAATGCGAAATATAAGGCATAACACACTTATTAGATCCACCGACGTGATGTAACTGCTGAGAGGGGTGCTCGTTTCCACCCAACCGTAGGCTCAGTGACTCGAAACGGATTTACCACTAGCCACCCCCGAGCTAGACCACGATGCTTTGAGGTTCAGTCTCCTACTTCCAACTCAACAGAAATCAAGGACGAAGGTTACTCTCCTTCTCTTGATGCAGAAAAATAATCTAGGACGAAGGTTACTCTCCTTCTCCTGGTATTCAAAACTCCCTGCGTTTCCAGGGTTTCTCCAGTCTCTTTCGCGATCCTCGTCGTGCACACTACTCTCCCCCTACCACATTTCCTCTCTTGCCAATTTATGTCTGCAAGGTTGCGTGTGGCATGAACTCCGCCGTCCGTGGTCAGGTCTGAGGGCTGTTACGGATGGACGGTTCACCCCCATCCCCTCATTAACTCTTGAGGAGCCTCCCCACCTACCAATCTGACAGGAAATCCATTCCAGGATCAGAGAGTTGCTTTGGTTTGTGAACAAGTATAAACCAGTACGGTACTGGCTCGGTGGAAGTTAACGCAACCATTCTAGGTCCCTTCCACCACCTCTCATTAGCCATAGTGGTCTCTTTTATCACATCCCCCTCTCAACAGTCATGCAACACATATTCATTATATAATTTACATTCATCGACCTTTTATGCAAAGGTCCGTCAAATCAAACATTCACATCTTTGAGTTTGCCATAGTTCTTGGCCAACATAGTTATTTTTACAGACTGGGGGAAATAGGGTGTTACAATAACCCACATTCTAGGGCCACACATGGCTATGGAATTATGGATTACTTGGTTCAATCGCCCTGCAACTATGTCCATACTTGAGGACTTGCAAACTTGTTCATCACAAAGGAAATATTTGTTATCCGCATTGGGGGCAGTAGGTTGTTCCAACCCACACCTCATTACTGTCGATTTGGACAACTCAGAACCTCAACTCCCTTCCTTGGTTGCTTTCCAAATCCCAGTCAGGATTTGAAACATCATCGTTCACAAATACATCGTCGGTGAAGGAGAATCCGCATGCATTATGTCCAAAAGTGCAAAGCATAAGCTCGACTCTCCTGAGCTAACCCCTTATGTTATTACCCTTCAGGCCTATGGTGGTCATCCATCCCAACCCAAGGGTCTATTTCAAAATGTCCCAGTAGAGCTAGCAAGAAAAATGGTCTTGATTGACATTGAGGTGATAGATGCCCCATTGGACTACAACATCTTACTCAGATGTAGCTACATGTTTGTGATGAAGGAAACGACCTCATGTGTGTTTCACACCACGATCTTCCCTCATAATGGGAAGGTCATCACGGTTGATTAATTAACACGTTATGAACCCTGCCACACTGCGAATTTGGATAATATCCTCCCCCTCAATGGGGCACAACCAAACATCTCACTAGTCACGTGAATGGATCCATGAATCTTTCAAGACCCCTCACTCCTTGGCACATACTAGGGTGACCCTCCCTACATACCATCCTCATACTCTGCCCAAGTCTCCACAATCACTTCTATTATAGCAGAAACCGTACCCCAGTCTACCCGAGACACCCAATACCTCAGTCTACCCCTAACACACCCTTTGTGAATGACCAATCAACACATTGGCCAACCACTCCTCAACCCCTAACCCAAATCTCGTTCTTTTACCCACCACTAGGAGTTACAACATATCTGGTAGGAACTACACTTACATTTCCCAATATGGTGATATCCATCCTTGTTTGGTATATTGACCCACCATCTATGGTATTGATATCTTCACTTCCCCCTCAAACACCTACATTACCCATGCCGAACCTAGTCCATCCATTATTGCTACATCTTGGTCACACAATTGGGGGCAAGAACACCAACACTTTGGTCAAGAAGAAAAAATTTGGGGGCAATACTCAGGCCACACCTCGAGTTCAACCCCCCTTGCGCACTCTGCAAAGCACTAGGTCACCCAAAAAACATGTGCCCTTCCCTTCTAAAGTTACGAAACCTCATCTATCTCCCCTTGGCAACACCATTGTTGCCTACCCCGGCAACAACATCTATAGACCCTACACAAGAGTCTACCCCCCCCATTCAATAAGACATTGCATACAAACTTCGCATGTGCCATATGTTCACAATATGGCGATTACACTAATCGGCGTCCCGTTCTACCCTAATTTCAAGTCACATTGGTAGGGGTGTGCCAAATGACCCTGTCAAAACTCACTTCCATAGTACCATAACCATCAACATCCATTGAGTTCGGTCCCTCTAACATTTATTATGTGTCCACTTTAATAAATGCATGTCATACTTGCCCATGTGTGTTATGTAGTTAGTTGGACCATTTCACTTATATGTGTCCATTGATCATTGAGTATCACACTCATCGAATTATTGTCATTCAAAATTTTTGGGAGGTCCTCCATGCTATAGGGTCCCTTAGCATTTTATCCACCCCTAGGGTGCTTCTATCCCACCCACATAGGAGTATGTATCCACACCTATTTCCCCATTCAGTTATTTGGTACGACTACGACAAGACACACTTCCCCTTGCCCCACCTAATACCCCAAAAATCCTCTGGGAAAAGATTCTCCCTCCTCATAGAGACCACGACACACACATGTGTGTACATATCTACTACATTTCTTCAAACGAAGAATCATTACCTTCAATTGAACGATCAACCCCTATTGAGGTTAACATCCATCTACCATTTCTCAGAAGACCTACAAACACCATTCGGCCACAAGCCCATTCTGCTTGCACTACCTCAACAACTATCAATTCTTTGGCACCTAATACTATGTCTTTCTCGTGTGCGATATCCAACCTCATCATGCCGACGTTGCCTTTTCATACCTTAGAGAGTCCTTTTCTTTCACATGCCTTCTATTTAGATGAAGACATTTTAGAGGCCATGACGACACCTGACTACCCCTGGGACATAATGCACCATTGATCATTCTTCATATATGTTGTGGCAAACAAAAACCCCCAAATTTTGTTTTGAATAATTAAAAATTTGGGTCCCTTATTTATTTTGATAAGAATTTTTTCTCTTATTTTATTTGATTTTCTTTGATTTAATATAATTTGCATAGTTGTTATGTAAATATTTTGCGATTTTGGTTTTTTTACTAGACATTAATGCTTTAATGTGCTAAGTATTGAAAGTGCTTTTAATTTTAATTCTTCTTATTTATATCAACTCTTCTTAGAATTTCATGATTTTCAACATGAAATTGGAAAAATCATTTTGAAGAATTTCGTTATGCCTTACAATAACTAGCAAATTGGTTTCATGACATGTTCTTATTTTAAGGATTGCTTCCATTGGAAATTATGACTTTCATAATGATTTGAGGATGGAATTCAAGAATTTATCTTCCATTGCTTTGATTTACTTATTCTTATTTTCCTAACCTTGTTTGGGACATAAGCTACATAATGGAGTTTCAATGAATAAGCTATACTTTTCTTAGTTTTAATGATTATAACTTTTATCACACTTTTGAACTACAAACAACAATTGTATTACTAGTTTTCTAATTAAATCTTTATTTAAATTTGTTTTTCATAAAAGATTTGTTATGAAAACTATATGAATCTTTGATTATACTTTGGGAAATTGTATGCTAGGGTTTGAGCTCTGAGACATGCCTCTGCTCCCTCGTGTTAGCATTCAGACTGCCATAGTCCCCTCTGAGGGGGGGGATCTGCCCCCTGGATCCTCGACCTCAAATCTGTAGGCCTTTTAGGCCCTGATCTCTTCTTATGCAAAGACGCACAAGGTAACTCCTTCAAGATTCATAAAAAAATTGGGAGAAATCCCCAAGGTTGTTGTGCATGCTCCTTCGGTGCAACCTTTAGCCCTCAGACTAGCAGAAAAAGGATTGATAGGGTAGTTCGCAAGGTTATGGCCCTCTCCAAAATCCATGCACCTCTGGTTGGAATCGAACTGGCGCAAACTGATCCACAGACAAGTGTCAGCGACCTTATGTGGTAAGGGTTTCTTTGCTTTCTTATTTGAAAAAAAAAAGTTAGGACCCTGATTTTCCGAAGCGGCCCATATTTCATCGGTGCTTGTGGAATGTATCTTAATAAATGGACTCCTGATTTTAGTCCAGAAAATGATATTCCATCAACAGTCCCTGTATGGGTAACACTGGCATTCCTCCCATTACACTGCTCGAATGATGAATCCATAAGAAATATCGACAGCTCTTTAGGAAAATATATCGATCGTGTTGAACCACGAGGGGGACTTCAATCTTGTGCCAGACTTTGTGTTGAGGTAGACCATGAAAAAGGACTCCTAGAATCAATACAACTAAACCTAGATAGTTGGTCTTACATTCAACAAGTAGATTATGAGCAAATCCCCTTCAAATGTAAAGCATGCCACAAATATGGACATTTCGCAAAAAAATTCCCTCGGGCCAAGGAAACCCAGGATCAGGACCCAAAGCAAGATCACTGGGAACAACCGAAGCGGAAAAAAGGTAATGGGAAAAACCCCTTGCATCCTGCACAAGGACAAAGAGAAAAATCTCCAGATCCGAGAGAAAGAATGTCAGGCTCTCCACACAAAGGGGAATCAAGTCATAATCGATATTTGGACTTCCAATAGAAGGTAATGTGAAGGAACTCAGGGAAATCCAGGAAGAAAACGAAAAAAAGAGACAAGAAGATATAGGGAGGAGGTTAGAAAAGGTAAAGAAAAATAAACCCTGATCATAAGTGGGGAATCCACAACAAAATCTTCACCAAGTCTCTCCCCGGAGCTTCATGATTTTTTAGAAAATGAGAGGCAAGATACGTCCGACAGTGATACAGATCTTGAGGTCACTCAACCAACCATAACAAAAAAACAAGGAAGAAAATCCCAAAGAAATAAAAGAGAATCAGATGCAAACAGAGAAAAAGAGATAGGCATCCAAAAATCAATAGAGGAAGCATTTAAAAAAGAAGGCAAATCCGGGAAAAACAAGGTCGCTCGACACAAGGGAGCAACATCTTAGCCCTCTAAAGGGGGGACACCAAAATCCACTGATAAATGATGAAAGTTGTCTCCTAGAATTGCAGAGGACTAGAGAGTAGGGATAAAAAAGAAGAAGTCAGAAAATTGTTAAAATTAGAAAAACCCTCAATCCTCCTAATCCAGGAGACAAAAATGAGGGACATGGAAACCCTCCAAGATCTACAAAAAAATGGAAAAAAGGTGAAGGAAAAGCAATCAGTTATAGAGGATCCTCAGGAGGAATAGGTACATTCTGGAGCGTGGAAGAATTCAAACTAGAAGACTAGGTGCAGTCCCAGTTCTATTTGATGGTATCCTTAACCAGGAAAGCTACAGGTATGTTATACTCCATTATAAATGTCTAGATGCCAAATAATTATCTGAAAAAAAAAAATAGAATGTTGGCGATCCATTGAGTATCTGGCCACTGAAAGCCCCCCTCAAAACTTTATCATTGTCGGGGACTTCAATACCACAAGAGGTTTAAAGGAAAAACGAGGGGGTACTATCGCGAGAGATCAATTCAGGGAAAGGATGGACGATCTAATCTCAGATATGGATATCTTTGATCTCACTTCTGCTAAAGGGATGTACGCTTGGAACAACATAAGAGCAGGACTAGGACACATAACGGCTAGGTTGGATTGATTCTTAATAAGAAGATCCTTTATGGCCCTTCTAGACAAAGCATGCTTTTTGAATCTCCCCTGGGCAGGATCGAACTATCTTCCTATCTCGTTAATCTTCAAATCAGAAAAAAACTGGGTCCCCATTCCCTTCAGATTCAATCCCCTATGGACGGATCGTCTGGAATTTCTTTCCTCCATTTCCCAAATCTGGAATCAATAGATTATAGGAACTCCAAACTACATATGGGAGCAGAAGTTGAAGTTGGTGAAAGGATTCCTCAAAGAATGGGAAAAAACCTCCTCGAACCCGACTCATAACAAGGTCAGAGACACAAAGCTTCAACTTGAAAAAATACAAGAGGAAATGGAGACAAAAGAGGTTCAACAAAGTCATACTATGACCAAGCAAAAAATTCACAAGGAATACATTCAAGAGCTAACTGAAAAATAAATCATATGGAGACTAACATCCAGAAGTATTTGGTTGAAAGCAGGGGATCAAAATACTTCCTTCTTCCACAGACAGGCAAAAGCCAGACTTTGGGCTAATCAAATTTCTGAAATCAAAACACAAGAAGGGGAAATTACAAAGGATTTTGATCAAATCAAACAAAAAACTACTAATCATTTCCACAAGCTCTATACTACAAATGGAAGAGAAGAAGATGAAATAGTTGATTCTCTTCTTAGGCACATTCCAGGSAAGCTAACGAAGGACGACAATCTTCATCTCAATAGACAAATTGAAGAAGCTGAAATTCTAAAAGCTATCAACCAATTTAACGAAGACAAAGCTCCAGGACCATATGGCTTGACCCTCCACTTCTATAAAAAATGTTGGCACATAATCAAGCATGACTTCATTAGAATGATAAGATTCATTCACAAATAAAAAAAAATGGGGGGAGCCACCAATTCCTCCTTCTGAACACTTATTCCAAAACAAAACTGGAGCCTCTACACTGGATCGATTTAGACCCATTTCTCTTTGTAATATCTCTTATAAAATCATAGCTAACAGGTTGAATCCCCTTCTCAGATCATTAATCCTTCCAAATCAAGGAGTATTTATGGCAGGCTGACAGATTTGGGACAACTTTATTTTGGTACAAGAAGCTATACACTCCAACAATTGTCGAGGAGAACCGGGTATGGCAATAAAATTGGATATGGCAAATGCCTTTGATAGAGTAGAACATGATCTTCTTTATAAGGTTATGAACAAATTTGGGTTCAGTAAAGATTTTATTTCCTGGATGGGAACTTGCATTGCTTCCCCTTGGATCGCTCCTCTCTTAAATGGAAGACCAACTCCCTTGTTTAAGGCCTCTAGAGGCTTAAGACATGGTTGTCCACTCTCCCCTCTTTTGTATGTGATCATGGCATAGACTCTTAATCAAACTCTGGAGTGGGAAAGCAACAATGGCTCAATCCCAGGGATCAAAATAGCCCAGGGTGTAAAACGAATCAATCACTCACAATTTTTTAATGACACAATCTTCTTGAGTGGAGCTTCAAAAACCATGACCAAAAGACTAAATCAAGTTCCAGACACTTTTATCTAAGTTTCAGGTGGGCTCCTCAATAAGTCAAAATGTCAAATCTACATTTGGAATGTCTTTGCTGCTATCAGAGCATGAATCACTCAAATTCTGGGATTTGGCATCTCACTGGACTGGAAAACTTTCAAATATCTTGGACTACCTCTGTGCCTAAAAATGCTACCTGGTGAGTACTGACAACTCTCTCTTAAAAAATTCAAGGAAAAGATGGAGTCCTGGGGTTCAAGGTGGTTCAACCCAGTGGGGAGGGTGATCCTGATTAAATTAGTTTTATCTACTCTTCCCCTCTTTCAATTTTCTTCCCTCTTGGCCCCAAGGGGAGTTCTAAAAGACCTGGCCCAACTCATCCACAAATTCCTGTGGCAAGGGGGAAATCCAATTTCAAAAAATTCCACCTTGTAAATTTGGACACAATAACCCTCCCCAAAAAAAGTGGGGGACTGGGAATCAGAGATCCTGAAGGATAGTCACGGGAAAAAACGACTGGTGGAAAACGACTATAACAAAAAAGTATAGGGTGGGAGGAAGAAAAATATGCATGGATAACATGCATGATCCTCATTCCGAATCACAAATATGAAAACTGATTAGAGTGGCTATTCCCTTCTTCAAGGAGCACCTTTCGTGGATCCCTAGAAATGGTAAAATGATCAGGCTATGGGAAGACCTAGTACTAGGAGCGGATCTCAACTTCTGCGAGGCAGAAACTGGTGACCTAAAAAGATGGTTGATAGCTGAATACAAAAGCACTCTCTATGACATTTCAACTTGGAATGAAAATGGTAGTTGGATGGAGTGGAACTTGGGTGATGTCTCCGATCACATGAACAATCAAGATCAAATTTTGTTCTCGTTCCTCAAAGGAGAAACTCCTATCCTCAGAGACACTCCAGACAGTCGTGGTTGGGGAACAAATGGATACTCGGTAAAAGATGGCTATAACACACTCCTCTCCACTTCAAGGGTGTTCCAGAACTAAGCAAAATGGAAAAACGTTTGGAGCCAAGACTCCCTGCCCAAAATAAACTTCTTTATTTTGTCCCTTACACATGGGAAAATTGTTGTAATGTCCCCAAGGCCGAGCCCTGTTGTAAATCATGTCTATGAATTGTAAATCTTGTGTATGAACTGTAATCCAAGTTTATTAGGCCGGTGAGCCGAGTTTTGATAAGCTGAGAGGGTTATGTATGTATTAGGCCGAAGAGCCTAAGTATCAAAAAGCCAGGAGCCTAATTTTTTTTGTATATGTAATCATGCATAATGTTAATAAATTATAAACATCGTTGCGTGCAACTGACCATGAAGAAAGAGTGATGGGAGACTAAGCTTCCACAACATGGGTGAGGGAGAAAGGGGGGGCGAAGGGGTTGGAAGATGGGCTAAGATGAGGGGGCTTAAACCATTGAGAATAATATTAAATTATTATTATAAAGATGTGTGAAACATGTCTTTCTTTATCCTAAATCCCTGGAAGGGGAAACGTGTTCCCAAAGCGCACGCCAGCTGATGGAGCACATGCAACTTCATGGGCGACATGTGTCGGCCCAGGCACATGCAGTTAAGAACTGCAGAAGTCAGTCGTGGAGGGGGTTCGCTCCTCATTTTGTCTT
>SNQJ01S0004165.1:61248-72184 GCA_010110895.2 Picea sitchensis | reverse complement strand
TTTTATTGTAAAGTTTGGGATTTTGTTTGGTTTAATGCCTAATTTTTATTGATTTTCTCCATTTTTGGGAGATATTGGGCATTTTTGGAGCCCAAATTTTGGGAGGAAGTTGGAGATGGATAACCAACTTCAGATCTATATAAACCAGGCCTGTTTGAGGCCATGGAGGACGGTCAAGGTCAGTCAGAGCAAAGTTATGCTGAAGGGAAGCCAAGCCAAAGCCATTTTTATGCAGGGAAGATATTGAGGAGCAGACGTTGTCGGGCCATTTCTAGGAGCTCCGGACGTCCGTTTTGCGTGCCATTTTCTTTGAAGGGTTCTAGAGATCTGGACGACATGAGCAGATCAGTCTTGTAGCCAATTGCTGCTGTGATGTACTTTTGAGCTTTTGAATAGAAATAAAGAAGCCTCCCCCACAGAGACGAAGGCCCAAAGACGTAGGCAACGTTGTGCCGAACTCCGTTAACAATTCTCGTGTTATGTTTTGCTATCTATTATTTCATTTCAGATCTGCATATGTGTATATGGCTGTCTTAATTCCTCTCTTTTCCTCATTCTTTCATTAAGCTTCTCAATTGGATAATTAACGCATACAAAATTAAAACTCAACCATAGTCATTAAAAGATCCTACGAATCATCTAGGTGACTCCAAGACTATAATAAGGATGATGGTTCGGGGGACAGATCCAAAAAACTTAAGCATAAAATGAATAATCGCCGAATACGAGTCAACTCTCAGCCTATCAAGATAACACTCTACCACATTTTGAGAGAGCATAACAAGGTAGCAAATAATTTGGCAAATGAAGCCATTGGGAAACTGCCTGGAACTTTAGGTGTATAAGGTGTTGAAGCACTAGCCCCCTTAACCTAATGTGTCACATGACCAAAACACAGTGCGCAAAGGTTGGGGGTGGGGCTTCTCGGGGCTCCAGCGCATGCATTGACAGGTGGAATGGACACCCAAAAAAGGTCAGGGGTGGGGCTTCTCGGGGCTCCAACGCATGCATGGACAGGTGGACCGGACACGCAGAAAGGGTCGGGGGTGGGGCCTTTCGAGGCTCCAGCGCATGCAAGGACAGGTGGATTGGACATGCGGGCACCAAAGAAGTAGAGGGTATGTGGTTTAGGCACGTGGGGTAGGCCAGCGACAAAGGTAGAAGGTGAAGCGGGCTGATGGTAAGTCCCATTGACCATTGCGCAACAACGACTAACAATCCAAGTGCGGGCTTCATCATGGTTTTGGATGTCTAGGAGTATCGTCCTTCAATGCTCGTGGGAACTCAAGAATTGAAGGCTCTGGCGTGTGACAACCCAGTCACACAGTTTAAGCGTCAAGGTGACGCCAGGTTCATATCCAAGCCTGAAAACATGGAGGCCTCCGGTACATCGCACAGGGCAGACTCAACGACATTTATGGCTGACACGAATCCAACATTAAATGAAACATGGGGGAATTTTGGCCTGTACTCGTCCCTGCAGGGGAAAAGACGTTTAGTGGTTTTGGTAAGTCTTTCTGGCCACCCCTTAACGCTAGTTATCTAGTTTTTCTCCCCAGAGCGTTTCTGGGTTTCTCCTTGCCTTACCCTGAATTCTTCGCTTTTCTCTCTACCTTGCATACGCTACGCCCATAACATAATTCAGTGGTCTCAACTGTCTCTGTTCATCACCTCCTAGTGCTTCGGGGCTCCTCCTCAACTGGTTCCGACTCTTCTCACTCATCACACTCTTTTTCGGCTTTGTTTCGCTCGGAACCTATTTCAGTGGCTTCTGTGGACTCTAGACTCTCTAGACTCGCCCTTGCCCTTTCCCTTACACAGTTTTCCCAATTTTCCCATCCAATGGCTTATGTGGATTCTAGTTTTTCTGGACCTGCCCGTTCTCTCTTCTCTCCACAATTCTCCTAACTCGCTGCAGGCCTGTGGCTCCCTCAACAGTTTGGACACCTCTTGGATATTTCAAAGCAACCCAACGCTTAAAGTTATGCAGGGTGGTAAAGGCCTCTTCGTGGAATCTAGACAATTGGACCATGAGGATGAATGCATAGGATGTCACATAACGAGAATTCAGTTGGGAGCTCTAAGTTCCACTCTGACGTTTGAACTCAAAACTATGTCACAACACAGACACCTGATAGAAAGACTACAAGATGAGAGCTATGCTCAAAGGAGCCAGATTGAGGAACAATGTAGCATCATGGAGATAATGTAACACCGTTTGGACCAACTTGAAAGAGTGTAACATCATCCAAGCAAACTGGAAAGGCACTAGGGAGCATCCAAAAATGAAAACTCAGTCTTAGTGAATCAAATTCCGGACCTCAACGAGCCCCACCCAAAAGCAATTCTGGAGCAACAACATATCAAAAGGGAATCGGGTAGTTGAGCCCTTCAAATATTTAGCTGTCATGTTTTGTTTTTCGGTATATATCAACGATGTCTTTTATCGAATGTAGTCTGTGAAATACAATCACAACAATTTAGCTAGGGAAGGAGGACACACCAAGCAATTCATTTTTGTTTCAAAACCTCGAGATGTCAAAGTATCTACACTTTTAATATATTTTTGTAAATCAGTGGATTTATCCACACTTTTAATATATTTTTCCCGGTTTCTGTTTAAAAAAAAAAGAGATTTATTATGAAAATTATTAAAAAAAAAAGAGGGGACATGGCTTAGTCATGACACGTGCTTTCATCTATTGGATACTATACAAAGAATATTTTATTTTAAATATTTTGATGGCTAATTAAAAGGGTTATTTCCACGATCTGGTTCATAAATCAAGTTATAAAAACTCTAATGCCTAGCTATCCAGATTAAATTCGTAGTCAGTTGTTATAGAGACCTTGATTAATAGTGATGTACAATATGAAATATTAAAAGTAATAACGAACCTCGAAAACAGAGTTAACTACGAGTTGTATTACCCTGGTAATACTTGGACTGTGAAAAATTCAAGATTTTCTTACACTGTCATAGCTATTAAACTCGAATTTATTGTGAAGATTGATGAGAAAGGTTCAAGATACATTGCCATTAATATGATCGTAACCTGCATGCTTTCTAGGTTTTCATGTGTCTATATATTGACAATCAAATCATTGTGATAGTTATGACAAGTGGTCTTTCAAATATGTGAACTTATCTTAGGCGCTGTTATTTTGATCAGTCATTTACTTTCACCATTACTTATGTTACTTGGCGTTTTCAGTCCTTCAATGTTACTTATGTTATTGAAACCATGCCTTTCAATACGGTTCCATGATCTCGAGTTCATGTACTATATGTCGATGCATGTTACTTTGGGTTGAAGATAATTGTTATTTATGCATGATATTCCTCTCAGGGATTGTTTGGAAACCCTTCAATAATCATTTACCATGGCTACAGTTTACAGAGTCGAACCTTCAGAACCCAAAGTTGTAGAAGAAAATAAATAGTGTACGCCTCTGTTACAAAAAAAATGTTTGTTGTAGAAGTTTCAAAGAGATTCATGGTATGTATTTATTTTGAGTAATGGTTTCTGAGCTAAATTATTTGCATGAGATTTTAAACATGGATGTATGAGAAGCGGTCGAGTCAAAATTCGTTTATAGAAATGAAGAATCGTTGCCTTAGTTTCTACATCAGGTTTGAATAGCTTCATGTTTGATTTATGCAATCATAAAATTATTATCTTAAGAAACGTTAGAGACAACAGAAGAAAAACACTATGCACATAAATTATAAATGGCCAGGAACAAATACGACTAATCGATGTCGAGTAACTCTTCTTTGTATTGTTTATTGTTTGTTCATTTTGTTGATTTTATTGTTTGGATTGTTTATTTATAATTAATAGTGAAATCTTTTAAATTTAAAACAACTATGAAATCGTAGATGTTGGATTTGTTCTTAAAATATTTGAGTTATTAGTTTGTTTGGATTTTGTGTACATGTGTTAAAATATTTGCTCCAAGGTCGATTTTAGAGGGATCCCATGAAGATACGAATTTTAAGATCATTGCTAGAAGAATGGGAAACAGATTGATGCGTTGGTGGTGATTCTAAAATTCTCCAATCAACATAGACAATGGACCAAATTAGTTGAAACGTGAAGATTTCCCCCCAAAAAATGTGTATTTTTAAAGTTCGATTTCACTAGTAAAGTCTACAGAGGTATACATACCCTACTCCCCTCTGGGTTTGAACTTCTGACCTCTTAAGAGGAAACACATGTTCTTAACCATATCATCAAAATGCTAGTATGGAATTGGAAAAATATCAGGTTTTCCTCAAGCAATTTGTTGAGAATAAATCTTGGTTTCCAGAAGATAAGATTATAAAAGATTTTGTGAACTAAAATCGTAGTAATAGTAGTAACAACAACACTTACATATCGAGAATAAATCTTGGTTTCCAAAAGATAAGATTATAAAAGATTTTGTGAACTAAAATCGTAGTAATAGTAGTAACAACAACACTTGCAAATCTAGATGAGCCTGATAGACAAGACAAAAGTTTTGTAACTAGGTTAGATAAGCCAAACACATGTATAAACAAAAAAATACAACTAAAACAACTAAGAAATAAATGTTAGAAAGCATCAGAAACTTAGAACCATGAAAATCAAACAATGACAAAACACCAACATAATGCTACCAATGGATCAATAGATTAGTAGGCAAAACACTGTAGAGAAAAATATACACTTATGAGTCCCCTCTTCCTCCTTAAGAGGGCTCTTGATTTCCCTAATGGAGAGCTCTTCATACAATGGAAGAAATGGCAAATGGTAAAGAAAAACAACGCATATTCCCTCAAGAGGTGAGTGGAATCGCCTATTGCAATGGTGCTTGAAGGCTTCTAAGAGAAAAGTGGATTCCCAAGGAAGAATTCTTGCAACATAACAATACTATGAAGATCTTGGTTTCTTAGCACACCCATGGCTCTTATTTATAGCATTCATATTATAGTAAAATGTAATCGGTTCATAGTGTGAACAATGGGGCCTTTTAGGGCACCCTCTAGCCCTCGACCAACCCTCAAACTAGATTTTGCTCAGATAGGAGTGTCAAATCGTGTTGGGGGTCGGTCCATAAGTGGTTGAAGCGTCGACAAGATCCATAAATGCGTTGTTCATAGAAGTGCACGGCTTTTCTCGTACACAGTTGCACATTTTGCGCATAGTGCGCGTTGATGCCTGTGTTGGCCTACGCATTGTGTGCATGCTTCTTTCGGTGATTATGCACAATTGAATTTTTGACCCAATTATATAGTTTTTTTTTTTTTTGCCTTTTGAATACATTTTGGTGTTGTAGGTGGACTAATTGTTGTTGGCATTGATGTGTTTCTTTAACCATTTGCATGCAATGTTGCAGACAAATTTTCAGTGATAACACCGAAGACACCACATATTGTACAATCTTGTGGAAGAATCGTTTTCACTATTCGTAACGTAAACATGAAGTTTCTTTTCTTTGAATTATTTAACTCTCTATACTTTTAGTTTAGTTTTAAGTTTTACATTAGTTAATTTTATTTGTATATTAGGATTTAGTCTTAAGTTTAACTTAAGTTTATTAAATTTTTATCTTTTATTTAATTTAGTTTAATTCAATTTTAAGTTTAATTGTATATAGTTTTCATTATGTTATTTTTTTTTGAGAATAATAACTATCTTATTTTCAAATTCTAGATTTTAGTTTGTTTTTATTTTGGTAATATAATTTAGCTTGCTTTCATTTGATTTTGAATTTAGTTTCTAATATTATTGGTCTTAATAATAGTCTATGTTTTGGATTGCAGAGTTTAAAAGTGGAAGAGATTAAGAAAACTTTGATCAGGGTAGAGGATTTGGAGGCACAAAATCTTGAAGGAAAACAAACTTGAAAGGAGCTATAAAAAGGAGAATGAACTTCAAAGGAGTGGGGGGTCCCGGATCCAGAAACTATCAAACTATCGGGGAAATTCTGCAACTAGAGAGACTGCCAATTACACTATTGTATAAGAGAGCTCTCATGTCTGTAGGATTAAAGAGTTTTGAATTTTTCAGAGAAGTAGCTATATACTATTGCAAAATTGTTTCTTGAATGGATTTATAATTTAAAAGGATTGTACACGAATAAAGATATTTGGAGCTAATAACAAGTCTTCACTTTCATACACTACGAAGTCTTCACTTTCATACACTACTGTACAATTTGCAGGCTTGTTCTCATTTTTTTTTTTATATAAATTCGATTTTGATTTAATTTTGTTTCAAATTGGTATAATAATAATTGATATCAACACTATTGTTAATCTCAGTTGTTTTATACTATTTGAAATTTTGTAAAGCTATCTTTGGAGGCGTTTACATAATTGGATGATGGATTTGAAGAGACTTGTTTTAACTTACTCACAACTACTTATTAGTAAATCATAATGATGTATTGTATAAATTGTTATTATGATATAAGAACTATTTCTTTAATGTGATAACAGATCTAATATCAAATCCATTCATAAACGATTGAATTTAAGTATATGTTATGGATTTTTTTTAATAATTATTTATTGATATCATTCTAATGTATATTTGGTTAAACAATTTGCAAGTCATTTGAATTAGTTCTAAGATTTGCAAACATATCTTAACCTTATATTCAATCTTAGTCCTTTTCCATTTTTATTACTTTGCTCTTGATTAGGAGTGAGGCTCATCCTTTTCCTAGTCAAGTTAGGATAGTTTAGATTTCCTTTCTATCATTTGTATTATAGATTAGATTTGCATTTTGCATTTAGGATAATTTTATTTCACTTCTTTAAGTCTCCTTACGCAGGAGAAAAACCAGTTTGGCTTGGCTGAGCCCTTATATCAGCCCGAAGATTTATTTCTTGTAAGCAAGTTGCGAGAGAGTGATTCTTTTCCTTTTGTCTGTTGATAAAAACAAGTAATAAAATACATTACCAAACAAAAGGCCATGTATATATTTTGTACATATAGATTAGTCTAGATTAGATTAACATTAGATTAAGTTAAGGTTAACTGGACCCATAAACCCAGTCGGAATCACCATCCCAAACGGATAAGGGCCTAATTGGGGCCCTGACGGGGGTGATTTCCCCAATGTTGATTATGGTCATTTTGTGCCATCAACACTACCATAGGATGGTTTCCAACCTACCACTAATGTCGAAGTTTGTGCAGTTGAAACTAAGGACTTCATTCCTCTTGGACATATAGATTGGTTCAAAAACCTAATCCCCACCCTTGACGCTTTTGAAGAAGGGAACATGGCTAACAATTCCCTGACCATCAAGGTGGACATTTCCATCAAACCAGGCAACGCCAAGGATATCATTCTCGACACCACATGCTCCTTAGAAGAAGTCCTTGCACACAAGGCTCTTTTTCAACAATATCATGATATTTTTGTTTAGTTATATACTGAAATGCCCGGTCTTGACCCTACCATTGTAGAACATTGTATCGTCACTTGGCCCAATGCTGCACCCATTCACCGAAAGAAACGACCTCTTCATTCTTCTAAAGAAATGTCTATCAAAGCAGAAATCGATAAGCTACGCAAAGGTGACCATCAATTTTTCCCATTGGTCTTTGGTTCTTTTTCTTCTTTCGTCTTCCTCTAGCTGTAATTTCTCATTTCCTAGTTCATCTTGAATCTTGTTCAATATCTCTTCAAAAAATAGGGCTCCCTGGAAAATATCCTCATAATTATTTGCATCATGCACAAAGGGTTTACTAACCCCACAAATTTAATATGATCTCTCATAATACCTTTTGGGTCATGTCTCTTGGCTTCTCCCGTGCGTAAACATAATTCTTTCAAGACTTCAACTTCTTTTCTGGAATGTGGGATGTTTAATAGGGTGAACCTTCCCCCTTTTATGGGAAGCCTATGCCAGATTATTTTGGAACTTGCAGCAAAAAATGAAGTTATCCCTTCCTCCATTGTCTGATAAGAAATTTCCCTACCCAACAACTTGTTAGAGACATATTTGGGAAGAAGACGTGGTGCCTGTGCATAACCAAATAATCTGATAGAGGTATAATGTTCACACATATACCAATCTCCTTTGTCCTTTAGAGCTTCAATAGCTCCCTGGGATAACCTACGAGGGTTCTATTTGAATATGATAACAAATAATGGTACTAGGAAGTGGTCACACATATCGTATAGATACTTCTTGTAATTATTGTCCCACAATTCAGAGCAATATATGGATAAGAGGTAATCAAGGGTTCCAGTCGCATCCCATAGAAGAAAAAGGTATAGAAGAGCAAACAACATCTATCAAATATGAGGACATGTGAAAACATGGTTTTTTCAGTCCTTGGGCTTATTTGCCGTTTTGAAAAATGTTGAATGATAGGATCAAGGCCTAATTGAAGATCTATCTTGCCTCGACCATGAAGTATGACATTGGTGTCTATTCCAACTTAAAATGCATCCAGGTTTCTTCATCGTACAACCTGTAGATTAGAGATGCTAGCAATTGGTAAGGTTTCTTGAAATATTGTATCAAGTACATCCTGTAGTCCTTCTGAGCGAATTCTCTATCTTTAGTCCACTATTCTTATACTAATTTGACCATGTCGGGATTGCCCTCTTGTTAGGATATTTATACACTTAGGAGTTAGTTAATATCTACTTGGTTTAATGTGTCGTTAGGTAAAAGTGTGTTTCTTAGTGAGTTTCTTTAGTATACATTGGTATGCATTTGTAGTTAGGAAATTTGACGATCACGATATGTTCCCGACATAGAGTGATCCGACGGTTCATATTCTCCTTAATCTTAACGAGCATTGATCCGTGGCTTAACACCCGATTGGTCCATGATCTCTATTTAAAGAACATGTTGGGTCATTTTCCAATGATCGATTGTGAGAAACTCTCTGTAATATTTTTCTTTTGCATTAATAAACTATTCCAAGTGGTTGCGTTGGCTAGGGCCATGGATGTTTCCCCATAGGGGTTTTACCACGTCAAAACATTGGTGTGATGATCTTTGATCTGTTTGTGTGAGTGGTTACTGAAGGTGTTTGTCCTCCGTTGGAATAACTGTGTTGTCGAACATGGCATCAAAACCTGTTTGAAGACCTGCTCTTGTTGTAGATCGAGATTGTGAAGATGAGTTGTATTATTTCCATTTTCTACCATTTTTGTACATTTATGGGTTGAGAGGAATGTTCCACTGCGTTTGGAGCACTCATTTCATTCCATAATTTATTTTGTTTCACTCGAAAAGGTTTTTGTTTGCCCAAGATACGACCATTTCAACTAGATCAAGAGGTATAAAGCCTGAATACGCCATTTTAAAATTTTGCAGAGTATTATTTTGATTTTATTTGGGTTTTATATTGTTTGTTTCCAGGTTGCTACTCTTTTAGATCTACGTATGCTCTTTGCACTGCACCTTGTGCGATCTTGGAAAATCAGAAACAGATAGGAAAATGTGCATTTTCCGAGTAAGCTAACCGAGATCTAACCCTTGTTGTCATCGATAAGCGAAATTTTTTTCTTCTATGACAAGAGTTTTTTTATGAGCAAGCTTTCCAAGGCCGTCTTCCACAACAACACCCCCAATCCTCCTTCTAAACAATACAATATGTTTTTCTAGCCCACTTGGTTAAAAATTGCCTTATTAAGTAAGAGGTCTTGAGTTCAAGTCTCTCTTTTTGTTACTTTTTTTGAAAAAGTTCATGCTCCATTTAAAGTATATTTCACTTCAAGTATACAAGTGAATCACTATAAATAGCTTTAATATTTTATTTTAGATTTATTTATTTTGCATGCAACTTTCTTTTATAAAGTAACTTCATTGTAAAACTGATCCCCATTTTTTTTTATAAAAGTAGGTCACTTCATAAAGCAACGTATTTGTAAAAGTGAGGTTAGTTGGAGGGGTATCACCACCACATGGTTATTTGTTTACCATTTATGCCTTTTTTTAAAAGGACATAACTTTCACATCCGAAGTTCGTTTTCAGTGCCGTTTTTTTAAAACCGCATAATTTTTCGAGATCTTTCCATCCGGATAATTAGTTTCAATTTTTAAATCCATATTATCTACATATTTAATATGACTTCTTCCATTTATCTTTTGCTTACCAACACCAACTACTTTCAATGGAAAACCCATATGGAGAATTTATTAAGAAGTAAAGGCTTGTACTGGATTACCTTGGGAAAAGGAAAAAGAACCCACTGATGCTGATAAGAAATTCAAACGGGCTAATAGGAGTGACGAAACACATGGACTGATCAAAATGTGCATCTCTCTTGATTTAAGGTTCCACCTTCAAGAAATTGATGACCCCGATGAAGCTTGGGAAAAGTTTGAATCTATGTTTGGTAAACACAATATTATTCGAGCACATCAGTTAGAAAATCAAATTCCGACTTTAACTCCAAATGAATTTTCTTGCATTGAAGACTATCTATCTAAGTTTAAAACACTTAGAATTTTATGTGAAGAATGTGAGATAAAGCTGGAGGAAGAGCATTGCATCTATATTATTTTTTCTAAGCTAGGTAGTCCATATTTTGTGTTTGTATCTACCTTTTATGTCATGAGAGAAGCTCTAGGGAAAGCTTATCAAAAACCGATTCTTGAGTCCTTTTGTCATGCTTTGATTAGAGAGCAAGATAAGATTGTACAAGTTCGAGTGATCAACACTGTAGGTACCGCCAACAAAGCCTTAGTCGCCCAACAGAAAGATAAACCCAAGAATCCCAAGAAACAACATCCTTGCCACAATATAAAGCAAGATAAGGGTCCCAAACCCACTCATACAACTTCAACTTCTAATGGTGACAAAGGAGAAAAATCTAAAAATAAGAAGACTGACATACATTGCAACTTTTGTGATAACTATGGTCATGATGAGTCCAAATGTTTCAAGAAGATGGCAGCTTTAGAAGTAGCGATGAAGAAGCACAACAT
>SNQJ01S0004165.1:24772-41157 GCA_010110895.2 Picea sitchensis | reverse complement strand
TAATTAGAATCATTTGACAGAACCACGTCTTCCTTCTTACGTGCCTTTCCAAATCACCATGCAGGTTTGTGATAGGAATAGTCCTAACACTATAATAGACGAAGGTGCTTTTGTTGGCATCTTATCCATGAATGCTTGGAAAGGTTTTGGTTCCCCATAGCTTGCGCCCATGACTCAGAATCTATTGACCTTTGAGATAAGAGTTAGTCAACCTTTAGGGATCCTTCCTTAGTTTTTGGTTACTTTGGGAGGTAAAATGGTCTACGTCGATGTGATGGTAGTTCACGACCCCTTGGAATTTAACTTGCTCCTCGAGCGAGAGTATGCCTATGTTATGAGAGATTTTGTGTCCATTCTCTTTCGAGTGATATGTTTCCCTCACAATGGAAACATAATAATGATCAACCAACTTTCATTCATTGACCCTCATCTGATGGTCAACCATCTGTCTTCCCTGAACGGTCCATACATGCCAGCGATGTCTGCCTTGTCATAGATCAATTATCTAACGACCCGCCCCATGCGTTCAACCTTGCATGAGAGGGAATCTCTCCCTTCTCCTAAATTTCATCTGGTAGTTGACATGGTCATCTCTTCGATAAGGCTATTAGAGCTAGATCTCCCTACCCTTATCAGGATCGTCGACATGTATTCCTTCCTGAGTGTTTTTCTTCCATCTAACGAAGATCTCATGGAAGCCATGGCTGATGTTTGTCCCTTGACATGTATTCCTTCTAGAGCATTGTCCTCTTGGAAGCCATGATCAAGGAGAGGTTTTGAGCATAGTTTTTCTTTTCTGTGGCAAGCTCGTTAAAAAATGAAACATAGGTCTTGAGCATAGTTTTTCTTCTCTGTGGCAAGCTCGTTAAAAAATGAAACATAGGTTTTGACCATATTTTTGCTTCTCTATGGCAAGCTCATTAAGAAATGAAACAAAAGATACGAGCATAGTTTTCCTCTCTATAGAAATCTTGTTAAAAAATGAAAATAAATCTGGGGATTGAACCCAGATCCATGAGCATAGTTCTTTTCATGTGTCAAGCTCATTAAAAAATGAAAAAGTCATCTCTCCTATCAAGTAGAGTCTTTTCAGTAGATCTCGTAAGTATCGAGTTGAGTCTTTAGCCATATCTCGTAGATGTCGAGTCGAGTCTTTCGTTAGGACTCGTATTTGAACCTTCCTTTCATCTACCTTTTTCAGTTGACCTTTTTTCCTCCATCCGGTACAAAAATCGGTGACAATATAAGCGTCGAAGAATGAAAGGAATATTGGGGAGACATGTCTCCAGCCTTTGATTATCATTATAGAGTTAAGCTTCTAGCTTTTCAAGCTGGGGGTAGAGTACCAACCATCCACGACTATCCCTAAAAACCCTTGGAAATTACGTTGGGAAATTACTAGCATAGTTTAGTTTTGTTTCGAGCTTGTGTAAAAATGACACCAATTATGAGCTTAGTCTTTGTTTTTTCTTGTGCTCGTAAATACATGAAAATGTGACTGAGTATACATTTATGACTTTTTCAGATTCTTGAAGATTATACGAAAAAAGAACCCTCTGGAGTCTCCTTTAAGCTCTTTTCAAACTCTCTAAACATGAAAAGATTGTCGAGTGATCTTGCTTCCTTTCACACTCGTTAAAAGGTTTGAAAGGGCATCTTTCAAGTGATAGTTTATCTCTTTTTCGACCTTGAGAGACTAATTACAAAAAACAAAAACTCCAATCAATCATGATTAGAAGAGTTCTCCCCTATATTGTTTTACAGTTTTTTCGGGCTTGGGAGACTAAATTTACGAAAAATTCATCCTTGGAGTCGCCTTTAAGTTCTTTTCAAATTCTCTAAACATGAAAAACCACCGAGTTTTCCTTCTCTGGACTCGATAAACTACACATTGAAGGACCCATATGGGAATGAACCCTTGATTCTTCCATTTTGTTAAATAAAGGAAGAGGAACTTATTGAAGGTGAGTTATATCAAGCATGTGTTACCCTCCTCGAGCTCGTTAAATAAAAAGAGGTACTTGTCTATCTGGGTGGGGGGAAAATGGAAGGAAGTGAGTCAAGTTTTTGGGAATCCTTTATGGCATCTATTGTCGCCCTTGAACATGAAACCTATTTGCATCTCGTCTTATAGTTGGGCAATCCGCTTGGCTCTGAGTCATACAAATTCCATGTGCCGCCATACTTTTTTGTCCAGTCGAAGAGTGCTCTTATTTCCATCACATTACATTATTAGTACTCATCAATTCAATGCTGCCGAGTCAGTTGTCATGCCTCATCACATTCAAGGGAAGTTTCACTTCAAACCATCCATCTGCAGTATTGCTAGTTTCCATTTCCCGTGTCATTCCATACTCATTCGATTCACCATGTTACATCACTTTCCTGTGTAATTCTTGTGTCGATGATGGGGGATACATCAAGGCCCTCCTTCGATGAGTCTTTTCCTATCGACTTCAACACATCATCCGAGAATTAGAATTTGAAACCAGTTAGTACCTTGGGACCTACATGCCTCTATGGCAGACCTCCTTGCTTTCGACAATAGGTTTACATCATTGACCTATGATCGGATTATTCCACTAATGTTCGACCTCAACTCATTTATTCACATTAGCTGGAATGTACTAGGGTACCTTGGGAGTCATTGACATCATTGGTGATTTCCCTCGCACTTGTTAACAATTTACCTCAATGATCGATAATCAAGTGGTTTCTATCATGTTTGACATCAAATCATCTATTCACATGGATAGATTCGTACTACAACGGGATTGGGATGAAGACCCTTGGTTAAGCATTCAATCTGTTATCTGCTTTGCCCATGATGTGAAGGATATCATTTGAGCATGCTGATATATATGTTGTCACATAGATCCAAATTGTATTGGTCCATGGCTATGTTTTATCATCTCGTAGCTCCACTGTGTATTTTTCGTGGCTATGTTTTATCATCTCGTAGCTCCACTATGTATTTTTCGTGGCTACTATTATTTCATGTCATGGAGGTATGGATCCACATCGTATCTCTAGTGGTGATATCCTTAGTTAGTATTTTTCATGGATCTGTAGTGTATTGGTCGGCGACCGTGCATTGAGTCATCTCGTATTCCGAGCATAGGTATGCATGCCTCATAAATGGAACATATATTAATATTGTTTGATGATTGTTTGTAGCTTCTGCTAGGTTCTCCAACTCCAAACCCTTGCATTGAGGAATTTGAAAAGTATTTCATCGATCGGTTTCTCTTCTAACCTCACACTTTAGGGGGCAATTTGTTACACATCAAAATGCCACACTTAAGCACCTCTCCCTAAGTGTCGTAAGTGTCGTAAAATTTTCATATACACCTTGCTAAGTTTTGCATACACCTTGACACCATGAAAGAACATTTGTCACAATCCCTAGTCAATGTGGAGGAGAAATATATTTTATGAAGTTCAAAATACTATGTGCACCTGAATTATTTATTAATATTCATAAAAAGGAAATTAATTTAGTGTGAGAATCCACCTCACATTTAATTTACTAATCTCAAGGAGAGGTTGAGAATCTCATGGAAGGTTGAGATATTTTCTCAAATCAAAATCCTAATTTGGTGGATCTTGAGAGATATTTCCTCCTTAAAATCCTTGAGAGATATTTTCTCCCTAAAATCATTGAGAGATATTTTCTCCCTAAAAATATTGGAGATCCCATTTTAGTGGATCTAGTGAGTGATCTTATCCATGGTGGTTAAGCCTCCAAATCCTATATAATGAGGGGTTTCCATGGATAAAGGTGAAAATAGAGGAAGATTAGAGGTATCAAATCTTTGATTATGGAGACAGACAGAGATATCAAACTTATGATCTTGGGTTTCATGTAAGGGTCTAGATGAGGAGAGCTTAGAGGAGTGTCACATCATCATCCATGTTTGCAAGTATTATCTTTGGTTTCACATTTTAATATAGTTGGCCTATTTCCTTCAAGCTTGTGTATTATTGCATGTGCTTGTCTACTATTCCTTCAATATTTGTAGATGAATTTGTTTGATCTAATCTTGTAGAGTAGGAGTTCTTTGTTTCTCTTTGTTTTCTATTGCATTGCAGGTATCAATTTTCTCTAAGGAGTTTGGAGATCAAGCTCAGATTGGAAGCAACGAGGACAAACTTCGAAACTAGGTGCATCACACATTTTCTCCCTCTCTCTCTTTCTGATTAGTTAAACTAAATTCAAAGGGATGTTAGTGTCCACTTGTGTTTTTATGTCTTGGTATTAGGGGTCTGTAATCCAAGGGAAATTTCACCTATCCCCAAGGGAATATTTCCGTAACTTTTCACCACCATTGGTGGATCATGTTGCGAACCCTACAGTCTCTTCTTGGAGGATAGGGGAACTTGCACAGTCTCCTAATATAATTGAGTTTCCTTGATCCATTGGATCAAAGGATTCTTTGTAGAAAGGGAGGATGAGGAATGGGTGAAATAACATTTTTTTAGAAAGTCTAGCTCATGTAACACTCATATTGACATCTTTAGTTAGGATCATCATCATCGACCTCTCCATGGTCATCTCATGAGGAGATATTTCAAATATATCATCCACTCCGTATTCTTTTTTGGGATCTGAAATGTTGTTTGGGCGAGGATATCCTCTATTTACTCTAGTCTCCACCATGTAGTCTTCAATGTTTGCCATATTTTATTTTCCCCCATGCATAGCCATGGACTAATCAATGATATTAGAGCTAGACTTAACAACCCTCTCAAACAACTCATCTTGATTAGAGTTTAGCAGTGCATGAGTTACAACCATAACAAACTTAAGCAATTGCCAATAAGATTCAAATGATTTGTATTAACAATGGCTTGCCTTGAAAATATAATAGGCAAAAGAATTAAATGCCTGGACCTCTTGTGATTTATTATGTTATGTCGTTTTCACAACAACATTTGGGGCCTAGCTTGACATTTTTAAACTTTTTAAGGTGAATGCCACTTTCTTAGTGGAAATCCCTTATTTTTGTTGGTAGTCTATGCAACAAAAACATCATTTTTGAGTCAAATAAATGTCACTTTTAAGTATCGCTAAACTAATGACATTCATTATTGATAGTAAAAATCTTTGTTTATGCAATTCCAATCCAATGGAAATTGTGATGTATGTTGTAAGGTTGGAATTGTGATGTTTATGTTGAATCAAGATTTTGAAAAGATGACAAATCAATTACATTCATGATGATTAATTTGTGTTGAAGTAAAATTTCGCAAGAACATTGAAATTACAACGTTATTTTGAAATTTAATATGACAATAAAAATGAATTTTTAAATCGATGAGACATAGTCCCTAAGCTTCCAGTGAACTTAGACTATATATTTTAATTGTGATTTACACTTTGCAATTTATTCGAAAGACATGGTACAATCACATAGGCCGAATTCCTTAAGGCAATCACACACTCATAGATGAAGTGTCATTAATAATTAGGAGATATTTGAACAATCATATCACTCATGTATATGCATTGTGGCTGCCAAATTAATAAAATACAAAAGAACACTAAGGAAACATACTAAAGAGAACACTTTACCCAAAAAATACATTAGATGAAGATGAACTTGAACTAGTTCCTAGTGTTGAAATATCCTAACATCCCTCTTTAAGAACAACTTGGGATAGGATTGAAGGATTTACAAAAGTGACAAAAGGTGGAGGAATATACATTAAAGTCTATCCCTCTTGATGAAAATTTCCCGAACTCTTAACATTGACCGAAGCTTTAAGAATTTGGCTTCTATGAGGGACTTAGTGAAAATGTCAACAAGTTGATCATCTATATGGAAATATATCACTTCAGGGGTGCAATCTTGAAGAGGCTTACATATAAAGTGCATGCGTAATTCAATGTGTTTGTTGCAGTGATGTTGAACTAGCTCGTTGGTGAGATGAATGTAACTTTTACCGTCACACTAGAGAGTGGTTGGATGTTGTTGCTCCAATCCAAATGCTAAAAGGACATGTCTAAGCCAAATAGCTTCTTAACATGCTTGATACTCTACTTATACCAACAAAAGAGAAAGGGAATTCTATTTCTTGCAAGCCCAAGTGACTGGTCCATAACTAATGTTAAAAACATAACATATAGTATACTTATGATCATCGAGGTCACTTGTAACTCCTCGATGTTTGGTTTGATGATTTTGGTTTTTGACTATTAAGATATGGTGTTCTAGACTAACCATCCCCTTGTTCTTTTCTTCTATCAATGATTGAGTATGATAGGCATAAACATTTATGTGATTGTGTAATTTGTGATGAACACTGATGTTTCCTTGTTGATGAGTTTTTTAGAATTAAATGTTATTGATAATGGCTATGTAAAATTGGTGATCTTTGATGAGAATTTACCATGATTAGTCCTTGTGATGACGTGGTTTTTATTATTATACACTTGTTGAATAACATGCCTATGATGTTACGATGCTACTGATTTATGATGATAATGTTGCATATACATTACTATTTTAAAAGGACCAATATGTTATAGGTTGAGTCGCTAATGGAAATATGGGGAAACACACTCAAGGGAAGGGCCCATGTATTAATGAGGATGATCATCATATCCTAGAGCCTAGGAAATTCCCGGGAATGGTAAAACTTGTGAAAATGACCTCTAAAGTTAACTTGAGTTAAAAGGAAAAAGGGAAGGCATTGTAACTTACTTTTACCTTGTTCCTGACATTTGCAAATTCACCCTTGACCTCAATTTATCCCTTGTATGAGAAGGGGAAAGGATAAGAGCCAAATTTTGAAAAGATGGTACATTGGGAATGATTACATAAGAAGATGCTTGATATAGGTGGATATATGTGGCCACCCACCTCTTCCACTAACTCAACATGGTTCTCCATCTTGGAAATTTTGATATGATTTTTTTGGGTTATAAACTTACGGGCCTATTTTGAGGCCCTAAATGATGTTTTCTGGGAAATTAAAAGGGCTAGTTTATCCTTTACATGTCAAGGAAACACCACAACATTGTAGTAATTAGTTAGAGCTTTCCAACAAGCTACTATGTGTGCCAAAAAGAGATTGTATGCAAAAGATACACCCCCGAGAAGTTGATGTATCAACTAACCACCTTGGGGCCCACAAAACTTTTGGTGCTTCACCTCCTCGGGTTAGGGTTTTGGAACTTTAGGGTTCTTTCTTTATGTTAAAAGGACATTATTTTGACCTCTTGTATTAGCTTTTGTGAATGAGCATAGCCAGAAACCCTCTCTCTCTCTATCTCTCTCTTCAGAGATAAGCTAATATCATTCTAACCAGTTTGTGTTCTACAATATTCTACCTTTTTATTCATTAATAGAATTTGGGTGGTCACCATATTACTGTGCTCTTTGATATATTTCTCTATGTGTTTCATTCAATTCCCTATACAATGCAGATCAATGCTTGCCTTGCAGAGGAATTGGCTGGCTCATGAAGATTTTTTTTGATATTTTACCATCGATGTGATAGAACTTACGATTTGAATTCTATACTTGGTTTAGAAAATTATCAGTTGCTCTAACTTGGTCTAAGTGGAAAAAGGGGATATGAGTGTGCCTTACCAATTGGGGGTACTTATACTTAGGTTATTCTTGAATAATTGTTTTATTCTTTTGGGCTCTTCAAACTTCACTACTAACTATGACTACATGCAACACGGGTGAGGGCGATATCAAGATCCTTGCAATTGGCACCACTGTCAAGTGTTGTTGTGATCACCAAGACCGAGAGTGGTGTTAATACCCCTACACACCATACCTTGTGAGGTTTAATATTGGTTCATGGGATCTGGAGCATTGTTGGATCATCAATTAAACTCAAGGGATCTAAGAGTTACATGCATTTTGGTTTCATATTTTTAATTTTACATTGTTGGTTATCTTGATTTGATGGTATAGTTGTATTTATTTTATGGGTTCATGGTATGCCCCCTTTACATTGTTTCTTGTTATATTATTATATATACACTAATGGTTTGAATTTGGTTATATATTTTTTGTTTGTTTGCTAGTATGTCCGTGACCTGCGGGCATGTGGCTAAGAAACCACGACTCAGGGGCATCTAAGCCATCAAAATCACCCGGGGATCGCACTTGGCCTGAGCCACACCAAACCTTAACATGGATGGAGTTTTTGTCCCCACAGGTTTCAAACTGGTGACTTTAACAACACACTCCGTCACCTATTGCCCTACACCTCGGGGACTTCAATTTGGTTATATTGTAGAATATAGTCTTTGAGATTTTTAATTAAGGAAAAACACCGATGAATTGTTACATAGTGGCATTAGAACCCATGTTTTCTGTGACTAGGAGCCTCTGAAGAGGTTCAAATATTGGTGAAACTGTTAATTGCAATTATTTCACCTAAGAACCTAAGTTACCAAGGTACTCTAGAATGGAGATTGAAAATGAAAAAATATTTTTACTAACTGAATAACACAATATTAGCTAACTTAGTATTGCATGCTAACTATTTTTATTAATTGTTTAGTTGTTATGATTTCCAATTATTATAATAGATAATATTTTTATTATTGCTTACTAAGCTGAGGAGTAGGGTTAATAATTACAATTATTGATTTATTTTTCTTTACTTGAATTGATTAGTATAGAGTTGGTAATTTTCTGAAAAATGCTTTAGTTAGGTGTAATCATAGCCCATGTACTGCTTGAATTGGAGCTTATTGATGCATTAGTTTAATTTAATTTTCCTTTTTCTTTGCATAACAATAAAATAAATGAGACATAAATCCAAATAGAACTTATAACTCTAGCTTACGATGTATCTAGAAACCCTAGAATAATTCCATCAACTATTACCTTAAACCTATGACCAAGCAAGGATATTTAAAAGTAATTTCCTTTGAGTATAAATGCCATTATATGAAAAAAATAACCCATAGGTAATGCATGCAACCATTTGTAGAATTGAAACCGTAATTCCTTTTCTAAATATAATTATTAGAATATAAAAGTGCTTTTTTATTGTTTGAATAACATTGTTCTTCTCATTCAAAAGGGGAAACTTCATTCATTAAAAAGGAAAAGGAAAATACAAAGAACTACACATCTTCCCTCGCAATTAGGACCATGTGTACAACTCTCAAATGGGTATCCAAATATGATTTCATATTTGTAAATGAAGAATTTTGCTTTTCAAAAATCACCTTCATTCAGGGTTAACAATAATCGACCCTAAAACGATACAAATTTTATTGAAATGGGCAAAAGAATGCCTCAACGTTACGAGTGCTCGGGAACCCACTTGCATCTCTCAAATGGGTATCAAAAAATTATTTTGTATTTTTAAACCCATAATTCCACTTCTTCCAAATAACCTTCATTCGAGGCTGGTCAAACTTGGGCCTAGAATGACCTGAAGTTGAGAAAAAGGGGCCAAAGAACTACAAGTCTTCGCTCGCAATCAAGACCACGTGTACAACTCTCAAATGGGTATCCAAATATGATTTCATATTTTCAAATGAAGAATTTTTCTTTTCAAAAATCACCTTCATTTGGGGTTAACCAAAATCAACCCTAAAACGATATGAATTTGATCGAAATGGGCCAAAGAATGCCTCAACGTTACGAGCGCTCAAGAATCCACTTGCATATCTCAAATGGGTATCAAAAAATTATTTTATATTTTTAAACCCATAATTCCACTTCTTCTAAATAGCCTTCATTCAGGGTTGGTCAAACTTGGGCCTAAAATGACCTGAAGTTGAGAAAAATGGGCCCAAGAACTACACGTCTTCGCTCGCAATTAGGACCACATGTACAACTCTCAAATGGGTATCCAAATATGATTTCATATTTGCAAATGAATAATTTTTCTTTCCAAAAATCACCTTCATTCGGGGTTAACTAGAATCAACCCTAAAACGATACGAATTTGATCGAAATGGGAAAACGAATGCCTCAACGTTACGAGCGCTTGGGAACCCACTTGCACATCTCAAATGGGTATCAAAAAATTATTTTGTATTTTTAAACCCATAATTCCACTTCTTCCAAATAGCCTTCATTCAGGGCTGGTCAAACTTGGGCCTAGAATGACCCGAAGTTGAGAAAAAGGGCCCCAAAAACTACACGTCTTCGCTCGCAATCAAGACCACGTGTACAACTCTGAAATGGGTATCCAAATATGATTTCATAATTGCAAATGAAAAAATTTTCTTTTCAAAAATCACCTTCATTCGGGGTTAACCAGAATCAACTCTAAAACGATACAAATTTGATCGAAATGGGCCAAAGAATGCCTCAATGTTGCGAGAGCTCAGGAACCCACCTATATCCCTCAAATGTGTATCAAAAAATCATTTTATATTTTTAAACCCATAATTCCACTTCTTCCAAATAACATTCGTTCGAAGCTAGTCAAACTTGGGCCTAGAATGACCCGAAGTTGAGAAACAGGGTCCCAAGAACTACACGTCTTCTCCCACAATCGGGACCACGTGTACAACTCTCACATGGGTATCCAAATATGATTTCATCTTTGGCAATGAAGAATTTTCCTTTTCAAAAATCACCTTCATTAAGGGTTAACCAAAATCAACCCTAAAACGATACGAATTTGATCGAAGTGGGCCAAAGAATGCCTCAATGTTACGAGCGCCAGGGAACCCACTTGTATCTCTCAAATGGGTATCAACAAATTATTTTATATTTTTAAATCCATAATTCCACTTCTTCTAAATAGCCTTTGTTCGGGGCCGGTCAAACTTGGGCCTAGAATGACCTGAAGTTGAGAAAAAGGGGCCAAAGAACTACACGTCTTCGCTCACAATTAGGACCACGTGCACAACTCTCAAATGGGTATCCAAATATGATTTCATATTTGCAAATGAAGAATTTTGATTTTCAAAAATCACCTTCATTTGGGGTTAACCAGAATCAACCCTAAAACGATATGAATTTGATCGAAAAGGGAAAAAGAATGCCTCAAAATTACGAGCGCTCGGGAACCCACTTGCATCTCTCAAATGGGTATCAAAAAACTAATTTTAATTTTTAAACCCATAGTTCCACTTCTTCCAAATAGCCTTCATTTGGGGCTGTTCAAACTTGGTCCTAGAATGACCCGAAGTTGAGAAAAAGGGGCCCAAGAACTACACGTCTTCGCTTGCAATCAAGACCACGTGTACAACTCTGAAATGGATATCCAAATATGATTTCATAGTTTCAAATGAAGAATTTTTCTTTTCAAACATCACCTTCATTCGGGGTTAACCAGAATCAACCCTAAAACGATACGAATTTGATCGAAATGGGCCAAAGAATGCCTCAACGTTACGAGCGCTTCGGAACCCACTTGCATCTCTCAAATGGGTATCAAAAAATTATTTTATATTTTTAAACCCATAATTCCTCTTCTTCTAAATAGCCTTCATTTGGGGTTGGTCAAACTTGTGCCTAAAATGACCCGAAGTTGAGAAAAAGGGGCCCAAGAACTACACCTCTTCGCTCGCAATTAGGACCACATGTACAACTCTCAAATAGTTATCCAAATATGATTTCATATTTGCAAATGAAGGATTTTTCTTTTCAAAAATCACATTCATTCAGGGTTAACCAAAATCAACCCTAAAACGATACGAATTTGATCGAAATGGGAAAAAGAATGCCTCAACGTTACGAGCACTCAGAAACCCACTTGCATCTCTCAACTTGGTATCCAAAAATTATTTTGTATTTTTAAACCTATAGTTCCACTTCTTCCAAATAGCCTTCATTCGGGGCTGGTCAAACTTGGGCCTAGAATGACCCGAAGTTGAGAAAAAGGCCCCCAAGAACTACATGTCTTCACTCGCAATCAAGACCATGTGTACAACTCTCAAATGGGTATCCAAATATGATTTCATATTTGCAAATGAAGAATTTTGCTTTTCAAAAATCACGTTCATTCGGGGTTAACCAAAATCAACCTTAAAACGATACGAATTTTGATCGAAATGGGCCAAAGAATGCCTCAATGTTGCGAGAGATTGGGAACCCACCTATATCTCTCAAATGGGTATCAAAAAATTATTTTATATTTTTAAACCCATAATTCCACTTCTTCCAAATAACCTTCGTTCGAGGCTGGTAGAACTTGAGCCTAGAATGACCCGAAGTTGAGAAAAAGGGGCCCAAGAACTACACGTCTTCTTCCGCGATCGAGACCACGTGTACAACTCTCAAATGGGTATCCAAATATGATTTCATATTTGGAAATGAAGAATTTGTCTTTTCAAAAATCACCTTCATTTGGGGTTAACCAGAATCAACCCAAAAACGATAGGAATTTGATCAAAATGGGCCAAAGAATGCCTCAACGTTACAAGCACTCGGGAACCTACTTGCATCTCTCAAATGGGTATCGACAAATTATTTTATAATTTAAAACCCATAATTCCACTTTTTCTAAATAGACTTCATTCTGGGCTGGTCAAACTTGGGCCTAGAATGACCTGAAGTTGGGAAAAAAGGGGCCCAAGAACTACATGTCTTCGCTCACAATTAGGACCACGTGTACAACTCTCAAATGGGTATCAAAAAATAATTTCATATTTTCAAATGAAGAATTTTTCTTTTCAAAAATCACCTTCATTCGGGGTTAACCAAAATCGACCCTAAAACGATACGAATTTGATCGAAATGGGCAAAAGAATGCCTCAACCTTACGAGTGCTCGGGAACCCACTTGCATCTCTCAAATGGTTATTAAAAAATTATTTTCTATTTTTAAACCCATAATTCCACTTCTTCCAAATAGCCTTCATTCGGGGCTGGTCAAACTTGGGCCTAGAATGACCCGAAGTTGAGAAAAAGGGGCCCAAGAACTACACATCTTCGCTTGCAATCAAGACCACGTGTACAACTCTCAAATGGGTATCCAAATATTATTTCATATTTGAAAATAAAGAATTTTGGTTTTCAAAAATCACCTTCATTCGGGGTTAACCAAAATCAACCCTAAAACGATACGAATTTGGTCGAAATGGGCCAAAGAATGCCTCAACGTTACGAGTGCTCGGGAAACCACTTGCATCTCTCAAATGGGTATCAAAAAAATATTTTCCATTTTTAAACCCATAATTTCACTTCTTCTAAATAGCCTTCATTCAGGGCTGGTCAAACTTGGGCCTAAAATAACCCAAAGTTGAGAAAAAGGGGCCCAAGAAATACACGTCTTTGCTCGCAATTAAGACCACGTGTACAACTCTCAAATGGGTATCCAAATATGATTTCATATTTTCAAATGAAGGATATTTCTTTTCAAAAATCACTTTCATTCGGGGTTGACCATAATCAACCCTAAAACGATACGAATTTGATCGAAATTGGCAAAAGAAAGCCTCAATGTTATGAGTGCTCGGGAACCCACTTGCATCTCTCAAATGGGTATCAAAAAATTATTTTGTATTTCTAAACCCATAATTCCACTTCTTCCAAATAGCCTTCATTCGGGGCTGGTCAAACTTGGGCCTAGAATGACCCGAAGTTGAGAAAAAGGGGCCCAAGAACTACACGTCTTTGCTCGCAATCAAGACCACGTGTACAACTCTCAAATGGGTATCCAAATATGATTTCATATTTGCAAATGAAGAATTTTGCTTTTCAAAAATCACCTTCAATCAGGGTTAACCAGAATCAACCCTAAAACGATAGGAATTTGATCGAAATGGGCCAAAGAATGCCTCAACATTACGAGTGCTCGGGAACCCACTTGCATCTCTCAAATGGGCATCAAAAAATCATTTTACATTTTTAAACCCATAATTCAACTTCTTCTAAATAGGCTTCGTTCGAGGGTGGTCAAACTTGGGCCTACAATGACCCGAAGTTGAGAAAAAGCGGCCCAAGAACTACATGTCTTCTCTTGCAATCAGGACCACGTGTACAACTCTCAAATGGGTATCCAAATATGATTTCATCTTTGGAAATGAAGAATTTGTATTTTCAAAAATTAGCTTCATTCGAGGTTAACCAAAATCAACCCTAAAAGGATACAAATTTGATTGAAATGGGCCAAATAATGCCTCAACGTTACGAGTGCTCGGGAACCCACTTGCATCTCTTAAATGGGTATCAACAAATTATTTTATATTTTTTAACCCATAATTCCACTTTTTCTAAATAGCCTTCATTCGTGATTGGTCAAACTTGGGCCCAAAATGACTCGAAGTTGAGAAAAAGGCACCCAAGAACTACATGTCTTCGCTCACAATTAGGACCACGTGTATAAATCTCAAATGGGTATCGAAATATGATTTCTTATTTACAAATGAAGAATTTTGCTTTTCAAAAATCACCTTCATTCGAGGCTAACTAGTATCAACCCTAAAACGATACGAATTTGATCAAAATGGGCCAAAGAATGCCGCAACGTTGCGAGAGCTCGAGAACCCACCTATATCTCTCAAATGGGTATCAAAAAAATATTTTATATTTTTAAACCCATAATTTCACTTCTTCCAAATAGCCTTCGTTTGAGGCTGGTCAAACTTGGGCCTAAAATGACCCGAAGTTGAGAAAAAATGGCCCAAGAACTACACGTCTTCTCCTGCAATCGAGACCACGTGTACAACTCTCAAATGGTTATCCAAATTTGATTTCATATTTGCAAATGAATAATTTTTCTTTTCAAAAATCACCTTCATTCGGGGTTAACCAATATCAACCCTAAAACGATACAAATTTGATCGAAATGGGCCAAAGAATGCCTCAACGTTGTGAAAGCTCGGGAAACCGCCTATATCTCTCAAATGGGTATCAAAAAATTATTTATATTTTTAAACCCATAATTCCACTTCTTAAAAATAACCTTTGTTCGAGGCTGGTCAAACTTGGGCCTAGAATGGCCCGAAGTTTAGAAAAAGGGGCCCAAAAACTACACGTCTTCTCCCGCAATCAGGACCACATGTACAACTCTCAAATGGGTATCCAAATATGATTTCATATTTTCAAATGAAGAATTTTGCTTTTCAAAAATCACCTTCATTCGGGGTTAACCAAAATCAACCCTAAAACGATACGAATTTGATCGAAATGGGCCAAAGAATGCCTCAACGCTGTGAGAGCTCGGGAACCCACCTATATCTATCAAATGGGTATCAAAAAATTATTTTATATTTATAAACCCATAATTCCACTTCTTCCAAATAGGCTTCGTTCGAGGCTGGTCAAACTTGGGCATAGAATGACCCAAAGTTGAGAAAAAGGGGTTCAAGAACTACATGTCTTTTCCCGCAATCGGGTCTACGTGTACAAGTCTTAAATGGGTATCCAAATATGATTTCATATTTTCAAATGAAGAATTTTTCTTTTCAAAAATCACCTTCATTCGGGGTTAACCAAAATCCACTCTAAAACGATACAAATTTGATCGAAATGGGCCAAAGAATGCCTCAACGTTACGAGCACTCGGGAACCCACTTGCATCTCTCAAATGAGTATCAAAAAATGATTTTATATTTTTAAACCCATAATTCCACTTTTTCTAAATAGCCTTCATTTGGGGCTGGTCAAACTTGGGCCTATAGTGACCCGAAGTTGAGAAAAAGGGGCCCAAGAACTATACGTCTTCACTCGCAATCAAGACCACGTGTACAACTCTCAAATGGGTATCCAAAAATGATTTCGAATTTGCAAGGTTAACCAGAATCGACCCTAAAACGGTACAAATTTGATCGAAATGGGCAAAAGAATGCCTCAACTTTACGAGCGCTCGGAAGCCCACTTGCATCTCTCAAATGGGTATCAAAAAATTATTTTGTATTTTTAAACCTATAATTCCACTTCTTCCAAATAGCCTTCATTCGGGGCTGGTCAAACTTGGGCCTAGAATGACCTGAAGTTGAGAAAAAGGGGCCTAAGAACTACACGACTTCGCACACAATCAATACCACATGTACAACTCTCAAATGGGTATCCAAATATGATTTTGTATTTGCAAATGAAGAATTTTGCTTTTCAAAAATCACCTTCATTTGGGGTTAACTAGAATCAACCCTAAAGCGATACGAATTTGATTGAAACGGGCCAAAGAATGCCTCAACGTTATGTGCGCTCGGGAACCCACTTGCATCTCTCAAATGGGTATCAAAAAATTATTTTATATTTTAATACCCATAATTCCACTTCTTCTAAATAGCCTTCATTTGGGGTTGGTCAAACTTGGGCCTAAAATGACCCGAAGTTGAGAAAAAAGGGCCCCAAGAACTACACATCTTCGCTCACAATTAGGACCACGTGTACAACTCTCAAGTGGGTATCCAAATATGATTTCATATTTACAAATGAAGAATTTTTCTTTTCAAAAATCACCTTCATTCGAGGTTAACCAGAATCAACCCTAAAA